>CM038678.1:550716401-550941046 GCA_021605205.1 Aegilops longissima | reverse complement strand
AGGACAAACTGATCCGCCTTCTTCAAAGATCTCGACACAAAGGAATGGCCTTCTCTCCGAGGCGGCGATAAACCGCTTAGCGGCAATCCGCCCGCCAAGCGCTGGACATCATTGATGCACTTTGGCTTAGCCAAGGAGGTGATAGCCGTAATTTTATCCGGATTAGCTTCAATCCTCGTTGGACACAAGAAAACCCAATAACTTGCTCGCGGAACACGAAGACACATTTGGCCGGGTTAAGCATCATCTTGTACACCCGCAAGTTGTCAAAGGTTTCTTTTAGATCCTCAATCAACGCCTCCTTCTTCCTTGACTTAACCACAATATCATCCACATAAGCATGCACGCTACGGCCGATCTGTTCGTAGCAAGCAATTCTGTCGCAATTGATAAGTTGCTTGGGCGCTTTTGAGCCCAAAAGGCATAGATACATAGCGTAAGGCTCCAAAAGGAGTGATAAACGCCGCTTCTCCTGGTCCTTAACCGCCATCTTAACTGGATGATATCCGAATACGCATCCAAAAAGCTCAACGCCACAACCCGCCGTAGCATCAATAATCTGATCAATGCGGGGAGGGCGAAGGATCTCGCCGGACAAGCCTTGTTAAGATCTCGTAATCCACACATGCGCCAAGTGCCATTCTTCTTAAGGACCAACACCGGATTAGCAAGCCACTGGATGGAAAACTTCAACGATAAACCCTGCTGCTAAGAGCCTGGCAACTTCCTCTCCAATGGCCTTGCGCCTTTCCTCGTTAAACCGGCGAAGAAACTGTTTTACCGGTCTGTACTTGGGATCAACATTAAGAGTGTGCTCAGCGAGTTCCTCGGTACACCCGCATGTCGAAGGCTTCCATGCAAAAATGTCCCGATTCTCACGGATGAACTCGATGAGCGCGCTTTCCTATTTAGGATCCAAGTTAGCACTGATGGTGAACTGCTTGGACGAATCGCCGGGCACAAAATCAATAAGTTTAGTCTCAGCCGCCGATTTAAACTTGAAATCCGGATCGTGCTCTGTAGTTGGCTTCTTCAACGGGGTCATATCCGCCGGATCAACATTATCTTTATAATACTTTAGCTCTTCAGTGGCACAAACCGACTCTGCGTAAGCCGCATCACCTTCCTCGCACTCCAAAGCGATCCGCGGCTCCATGAACCGTTATCGCCCCTTTGTGACCCGCATTTTCAGCTGCAAATAAACATAACAAGGCCGTGCCATAAACTTAGCATAAGCCGCCACCCAAATAGGGCGTGGTAAGGGCTTTGAATTTTCACCACCTCAAACGTCAATGTTTCCGATCCGAGTCATGTTCATCCCCAAAGGCCACCTCCAGAGCTATCTTACCGACCGGTATGCTGACTTGCCGTGCACCACACCGTGAAACACCGTCTTTGGACGGCCCGAGATGCTTATCCGCTTAACCCCATACGCCGGAAGGTCTCGTAGTACGTGATGTTGATGCTGCTCCTCCATCCATAAGCACCTTGGTAAACTTGTATCCTCCCACCCGAGGTGCCACCACTAGGCTAGCTGACCCGGATTGTAAACCCGGGAGGATGATCCTCTCTGCTCCATACAATAGGCTGCTCGACCAGCGCGCGGTAATGCGGTGCGGCCGGTTCAACAACATTGACTGCCGCTTCAAGTTTTCGGTCTCGCTTGTCCAAGCTGGTGGTAAAGACATGGTACTGCCCACCGCTCAACTGCTTTGGATTACTTTGATAACCCGACCGCCGCTGTTGTTGATTGTAACCCCTTGGTTCTGATTGTTCGATTGCTCGATTGTCCCGCCTACCGATTACCACCGAACCCCGGGCCGGAATTTCTCCACAGAACCCGAGGCGGATCCTCGAACCACAGCCGGGCCCTTGATCATACCGAAAGCATTAGAACTTTTGAACTCCTGCATAATATAACAATCCTTCCAGAGGTGGTTTGTTGGTGCCTCCTTCGTCCCATGCTTCGGACAGGTTGATTCAATAGGTAATTCAAACGATCCGGATTGTGATTTGGCGCCGCCGGTTTGATTCCTTACCCTTGCGCCGCTGACCCTTGTCCCGCGTTGGTGTTGGCTCTGGCCCATGTTACCGTTGCCTTACGCTTGTTTCCTCCATTACCCGCCGACCGATGCTGCTGGCCTCGAGTTGCTGTTCTGCTTTCCCTTCCCTATTTTGTCATCCTCCTCGGACTCGGGATCCTTGGTACTATCGAATCAGCATACTTTACCAAAACGCCCATGAGAGTGCCCATGTCATTGCAAAACGCTTCATGCGACTCCAGCTTCAACTTTAACGGCTTGAACAGCAATTGCCTTCTAGGTTAAGATCGGAATCAGGGTTGATCCGTCGAAGAATGTAAAACTTCCAAACGCCGGCGCACTCCAATGGGTTGTGGATTCTCCTCCGCTGGACACAAGCCGCCAAATCCACCACGCATATGGGCTGTTTACAGTGTCTTTGAAATTTTGAATGAATCGGTCCGCAATCGGGTCCATGAACTGATGGAGTTAGGCGGCAAGTTCTTCAACCAAGTACGGGCCGTACTAACATCATGGTGAAATACTTCGCACACGCAGCTTCGTCCACATCCAGCATCTCCATGGCCATCTCATAGCTTTCTATCCACGCTTCTGGAGCCAAATCGGCGGTATAATTGGGCACCTTGCATGGCCCTTTGAAGTCCTTGGGCAAACGTACATTGCGTAAAGCAGGGACGAGGCAAGGCACCCCCAAAGAGCCAGACGTGACCCCCGGTTCGAAGATGGTCGGTCGACCGGGCGCGAAATGATGATCCTCATGTTGTGCTGCTAACTCGCCTCCCTCGTGCCCCCGCCCGTCCACCACCACTTGAGCGTCTTCGCCGCCGGGTTGTTGCCGCGAGGCGGACCGCTTCGCGCATTGCTTGATACGGCGGTTCATCGGGCGCCGCCGCTATAACTCCGGCTTGGCGGGGTGGAGTGGATCCGATCCCGATCAGTATGAATACTTCTTGTTGAGCGGTGGCCGCCCCGAGGAGCTCTTTCGCCGGCGTGTTTCTACCGCTGCGGTGAATCGCCTTCGATTGAATTGCCTCCAACCGTGCCGCAGCCGCAACAAGGTTATCCATCGGGTTGAGTAGTGACCGGAGGTGTTTGCACAGCCTGAAGCGCCGCCGCATGATGGCGAGGCAGATCTATCACTGGGGCTGAATCGGCCGCTTCGTCCTGTGTGCCTCCGCCGGTTCACCACCGCGGCGGATTATCGGTCCCTCGCCTCGGGTATTGAAGATCTCTTCCTCGAAAACCAAGGCAAGCGGATCTGTACTTTCTTTTCATGACTTCATGTGACGCGCTCGATCCAAAGATGAGCCTATAAGCTGCGCATCCAAAGCGGCCTGCTCCACCGCCATCCTCACGTCCACGGCTGCGATCCGCTTTAGCTTTAGTGATCTGTTCCTTCACCTTTGCAATCTCTGCGTTAGTAGGTCTTGATCCGCCGGATTAGCCTCGCCATGAGCGCAGCCAATGCGTCGAATAGCTCGATAAAACTTGAGCGGTGGGCGCCAGGCCTCCTTCCCTGCCGTCACATCGCTGCTGAACCCGGCAACCATGGGCGCCATGGTCGAAGAGTGAAGCGTCGCCGTGTACCGCCATGAAGATTCCAACCCGGTTGGGTAGATCAAAGGTCCGAATACTCTCACCGTCGGAACAGCCCCGATCTGGCCATCTTGCACCGGTACAGACTCGATTTCTCCGGTGACTCATCGTCCGAGTAGACAACGGTTTACCGCCAGATCTTGATCCGCCCTCGTAGTCTCCGTGGATGACTCCCACAGCACGCTTGACATCCGGTTTAGCCAGGGTAGGATTCTTCTTCGCCCATGGCGAGCCGTCTCGACGAGGCCGGCAGATGTCCGCCCAGGCCCCGCTCGCCGATCTTGCCGATGAACACGTGTATGCCACCAAAGGGGACCCGGTACCAGACTCAATCGAGCCGGCCTCGGGGCCCGATCTGCATCGTCGATGTAGAGCTTGCCCCGACGACTCTTAGTCATCCGGCCACAGCATAGCCTTCGAGTCCTTCGAACTTGCCCTATAAGATCATCAAACCATCGTGCGATAGCCCCACGGCGGGCGCCAACTGTCGTGGAATTGTCACGCAGATGTCCTCGTGAAAGGACTTAGTCGCAGGCCATCGTGACGGGTTAACTTAGAGGGTTAAAGCGGACACAAAGACACGAGAGTTATACTAGTTCGCCCCTTCGATGAAGGTAAAGCCTACGCCTAGTTTGTGATGGGATTGATGTGATTTCGCGACTAGGGAGCAATAGCTTCGCTTAAGCCTCAATTGTCCGTCTTTAAACCGCCACGGGTCGTCCCCTTATATACACGGGTTGACGCCTTGGCCGGTCTCAGAGTCCCGAGGCCGCTCATACAAGTGTCCGCTCGGTCTCTTCCTTCTCTTATCTTACAAAGACAAGTTACATGACTAAGGCGGTTTATATTAATGGACCCTAATCCGCCTGGCTCCGGCCTCGTGCCTTCGTGGGCCCCGATTATGGATTTAGGTAACCCGGCCCTTCAGTATGGTTTACATTCAGTAGTTATATCCCCAACAGCCTCGGCCGTGGGGGCAAGGCCGTCCGCGACGTCTTCAAGTGCTCGGACCAGGAAAGGAAGCAGCTTGGCAGGGCCGTCCTCTGCACCAGCCAATGACTCCCCCAGGCCACCCTCGTAGAGCGTCTTCAATGCGGCGCGAGCTTTCTCCTCCAACTCGGCGAAGGCTACCCGATCCTCGGCTAGGATCTTTGCCTTCCTGTCGAGCTCGATCCTCTCCGCCTTCAATGATCTGCTCCTCAAGGCCCAACTGCTACGCAGCCATCAAGCTCGGCGGCCCGGTTCTTGACGGCGGCCTCTCGAGCCTCCATCTCCTTCTCCTTCTCCTGGCAACCACAGACCTCCTAGGCAAGCTCGTCGCGCAGGCCTTGCAGCTCAGCCTCCAGCCTTTGCAGCGTCCCCGGCGCCAAGGCCGCCTGCCGCCAGGCGGGCGTCATGAGCGGCCTTGGCCTGCCGAGTGGCTGCTTATCCCATCGAGGTCGACGCTGCTTGGCTCAAAGACCGCCGGACAGAGGCAGCAGAGCGGCCCAGCCTGGCTGTTCCAGTGCCCGGCCACCAGACGGGATCAGCGCCCAGAGATCCTCCCACGATCGGCTCGGTTCAAGCAGCTTGATCCAGATGACCGAGGAATCGAGGAGATTGAGCCAGCGAGCAGTGTAGAAGACGGCAGCGTGATCACAGCTTGGGAAGAAGGAGCCCCCTGGGCCTTGGGCGCCTCAGCAACAACGTCAAGCCCAGGCACCTCCGGAGTCAGCGGGACCACGTGGGCTGACTCACCTCCAGAGTGCCCCTGCTGGGCTTGCGAGGATGACCGAGCAGGGGAGGCGCGAGCTTCGTTGCCTCCTTTCCCCACAGGTGGAGCCGCAGCCACGGCAGGCGAACCCGTCTCAAGCAGGGCCGCAGGAGCCCCCTTCGGCCTCTTTGCTGCAGGTGCCGACCTAGTCAAGAGAATACAAACGTCAGGCCCCAGCGGCAGAAGCAAAGCAAAAGCACGGATCAAACACTTACTGGTCGCTGCCCGCGGACTCAAGCAGCTTCTGGCCGAACTTGAAGCCTGAAAGCGTGCAGCTAGGGTCATCCTTGGGAGCCCTGAGCGGTTGGCGGCTCGGGAAGGCTGGCTGGCCTCGATCGCCCCGAGTCGAGCGGACCCAGAGGGAACCAGCCCCGACATGCCCTTCCTCGGGACCAAGGGAGAATCCTCCCCTCCTCGCTTGGCGTCGGCCTCGTCATCGTCCGGCATGGAGCGAAGGGCGCCGGACCTGCGCCGAGGGAAGGAGTCCCCCGACTCCTCGCCATGCGCCTCGAAGTCAGAACCTCCTCCTTCCACCTCCTATTCTTCCTCCTCGCTCACGCTGGAGTTGCTGGAGGAAACGTTCGCCGTTGCCAACATCGCCAGATCCTCGGGAGCCCTGGCAGGCACCAGCCCCTCACCATTGAAGGTGGGCATGTCGTTCACCACTTGCTCCCAGTCGCCGCGAAGGAACAGGAGGACGGGAGCGCCCTCGAATCGCCACCCCAGACCAAGGAATGGAGAGTCAGGCCAGATCTTCGCCGAGAGGGCCTCGGAGGTCAGCGGTCATCACCTGCCTCCCCCAGCCTCCACAACGGAAGCGAATGTTCCTGGAGCGGAGCCACCCGATGCTCCAGGAGCTCCCTCAGGAGCGTGGCCCCGGTCAGCTTCGCCGCCCCCAAGTTGGCTGGCCACATATCCGCGTCTATCCTCTTCAGCAACATCTTCGCGCGAGAATCAACGAGCTCTACGCGAGACCACGCATCAACGTCCTCGGGCTGCCCCAACGACAGCGCCAGTCGGGGATGGATGCGCCCGACGTCCACCATGACCCACTTGCTCCTGAAGCCTTCAATCCTCTTCCTGGGCTTGGAGATGGAGTTGGAGCTGGAGGCACGCAGTAATAGAGCCCCGGGAGACCCGGAGGGAAAAGTAATGGCGCAGCAAGGCCACCGAGGGCTTTATCCCGACGTGAGCCTCGTAGTAGTAAGAGAAAATCGCCAGGAGGAGAACAGAGTTGGGGTGGAGATGCAGAGCTTGCAGGTTGTATTGGCGGAGAACACTGAAGAAGAACTCAGAAAAATGAGGGACCAGACCGGCGATAATAGCGCTCATGAAGAATGGGTAGAAGGTGCTCCCCTGGCCTTCAGGCTGATCGGAGCCGGCCTTGAGCACAGTCGCCCCCTTGTTGCCTTGCGCCACCGTCCTCCGACGCATGAGGGCGAGATTCTTCGCCGACACGGTCGGAGGATCCAGAGCCGGGAGGTACCAGGCCTCAGTCGGGGTCTTGCGAGGCGCCACGGCTGCAGGATGGGAAGGATTGAAGCAGATCTGGAGGATTTCGGAAGCAAGGAGGAGAAGGGCGAAAGGGGATCTGGAGCAAGACGAGCGAGAACAAGCACCAAGTCTGGCCCAGGCCTCCTTTTTGTCAGAAGGGAAGTTGCCGAGGCATCTGTGACGCCCCCGATTCAATCGTACACTAATCATGCACGCAAATGTGTACGATCAAGATCAGGGACTCACGGGAAGATATCACAACACAACTCTACAAATAAAATAAGTCATACAAGCATCATAATACAAGCCAGGGCCTCGAGGGCTCGAATACAAGTGCTCGATCATAGGCGAGTCGTGGAAGCAACAATATCTGAGTACGGACATAAGTTAAACAAGTTTGCCTTAAGAAGGCTAGCACAAACCGGGATACAGATCGAAGAGGAGCGGGCCTCCCGCACAGGATCCTCTAAGCTACTCCCGGTCGCCGCTCGTCGGGCTGCACGTAGTAGTAGGCTCCTCTAGAGTAGTAGTCGCCATCGGCGGTGGCGTCGCTCCCAGGCTCCATAGTCTGGTTGCAGCAATCGAGTAGAGGTAGGGGGAAAAGGGGGAACAAGGCAACCGTGAGTACTCATCCAAAGTACTCGCAAGCAAGGAGCTACACTACATATGCATGGATATATGTGTAAAGGGCCATATCGATGGACTGAATCGCAGAATGCCGAGTAAGAGGGGATAGCTAGTCTTAACGAAGACTACGCTTCTGGTCACCTGTCTTGTAATACATAGAAGAGGACAAACGGAAGTCCTCCAAGTAACATCACATAGCAATAATCCTACCCGGCAATCCCCTGCTCATATCCCTGAGCGAGAGCGAACACCGGTTGTATCTGGCACTTGAAAGGGTGTATTTTATCAAGTATCCGGTTCTAGTTGTCATAAGCTCAAGGTACAACTCAAGTCGTCTATTACAAGATCACGGCTATCCGAATAGATTAACTTCCTGCGGGGTGCACCATCTTACCCAGACGCTTGATCCCATTTGGCCGGACACACTTTCACGGGTCATGCCCGACCGCGGAAGATCAACACGCCGCAGCCCACCTAGGCACAACAGAGAGGCCAACACGCCGGTCTAAACCTAAGCGCCAGAGGTCCGGGCCCATCGCCTGAAAGACACACACACGTTCGTCTGTGGCCGGAAGCAGACCTAGCCTAACAGGCGTTCGATCAATCCGGCGCGCGCTTCGTCGTGACGTCTGAAGTGCTTCGGTGATACCACGGCGGGATACCCATAACTACTCCCGCGTAGATGGTTAGTGCGTATAAGCTCGTAGCCAACTCAGATCAAATACCAAGACCTCGTTAAGCGTGTTAAGTAACATGACGCCGATCGAGGCAGGCCCACCTCTCTACTAGGCGGTCTCAACCTGCCTGTCGCTCCGCCATAAGTAACGGTCGGGGCCGTGGGAACCCAGCCCACCTATACGGGATGGAGCCACCGTCCTTTCAGCCCCATCTCCGAACAGTACCACGGGTAATGTAATAGTGTAAGGTATATAGTATATACCGTGATCAACTCCAGTGATCACGGCCCGATAATATAGCACGGCAGCGGACAAGGATGTAGGGCCACAGATGAAAGTACTAGCATCCTATACTAAGCATATAGGATTGCGGTAAGGTAACAACGAAGTAACAAGGACAGCTATGCAAAGCGGTATAGGAGTAATCAAAAGCGAGAACATGCTACACTACTCTAATGCAAGCGGTATAGAGAAGAGTAGGCGATATCTGGTGATCAAGGGGGCTTGCTGGTTGCTCGCAAGAGAGAGGGTCGTCGACACCGTGAGTCGATCCTGAAGTGCCGGCAGCGGTCTCGGGGTCTACCGGAAAAAGTAACGGAGGAACATAATAAATAACAGAGCAAACAAAGCATAACATAACAAAAGCGGTGCTAGAGGTGATCTAACGTGGTGCGAGGTGGTACGGTTAAGGGGTAAACATCAGGAAGGTATTCCGGTGTTTAAATGTTTTCGAGCAAAGGAGCCGAGAGGAAAGTTGCAGGTTCGATAGGTTAGGGGTGTGTGGCGGACGAGCGGACTGCGTGTCCGGATTCGTCTCGTCGTTCGAGCAACTTTCATGTTGAAAATATTTTAATCGAGTTACGGATTAAAAGATATGATTTCTAAAGATTTTATTAATTTTCGATTTTAATTATTTATTTAAATCAACATTATCCAAACAGTGAAAGGTGATGTCGACATGACATCACCATGACGTCAAGAGGTCAAATCGACCGTTGGTAGTCAAATGACCCGTGGGTCCCACTTGTCATTGGCTGATTTTAGTTAAATGAAATTGATTAGTTTAATTAGGTGATTAGTTTAACCTAAATAGGTTTAATTAAGTTAACTAATTAATTAGTTAATTAATTAAATTATTATATATTATTTTATTTATTATTTTATTTTATTTTTATTATTATTTTTATTATTTTAAATTCCATAAAAAACATTACAAATTTGGCCCGTTTGTCATAAGACCAAAGGCCTAATGGGGCGGAGCGGGTAGTGGCGAAGCAAGGCGTGTGAGGCAAGGGCGTGGCCAGGCGCCCGGCCGAACGGGATCAGGCGAGGCGAGGGGCGGCGGCGAGGCTCGGCCATGGCGCTGGGCTCGCCGGCGAAATAGGTCGGGCGTGGCAGTGCTGTGCAGGCGGCGCCTGCGCGGCAAGGCCGTGCACATGCGGAGCGAAAGACGGCGGGCGACCACGGCGAGCTTTGGTCATGGTGGGGCAACGCAGCAAGCGGACGGGATTGAAGGGAAGAATGGGAATCGACGGAGGAGCTCACTGTGAGCATGAAGAGGTGCGTGGCGTGCTCGAGGAGGGCTCGGTGGCGGCGAATCGAGCGTCAACGTCCGCGAGGGCAGAGGATGAGGGCGAGCTCGATCCGCTCGATGTAGGGCGATGAAGCTTGATCTAGCGCTTGCGGTCGGCGTGGGCGGCGGTGGAGCTCTGGACTTGAGGGGCGGCGGAGGGCGCCGTTCGGGGAGGTGCGGCGTCGGGTCGGCGACTCCGGGCCGGGCGATCCGGCAGGAAGGGGCGAGAGGTGCTCCGGCGAAGCGAGGGGACGAGGCGGCGGAGGAAACCGAGAGGAGGACGAGCGCGAGCGCAGCGGCGATGGCGACATCGGCGATCGAAGCGATGGGGACTCGGCCCAGAGGGGGCTGGAGGCGCGGTGGTCGGGAGGCGGCGAGTGGTGACGCCAGCAGACGGGGACAAGATGGCGCGTCGGGGGGGGGGGCGTCGGTTGCCCGATCGAAGGGATCGGGGAGTGGGGGGCGAGAGAGTGGGGAATCGGGGCTAGGGTTTGCGGGTGGTGGGGAAGGGGGTTATCTGCGGGAGAGGTGGGCGGCTGGTGGGCTGGCCCCGGGCCAACAGGTTAGCTAAATTGGGTCGGTTGGCCGGGGGTTTGGGGTTTCTCTCTTTTTTGTTTTCCTTTTCCTTTTACTTTTCTTTTCTGTTTTATGTCTAGTTTTCTTTTATTTTAGTTTTACAAAGTACACCAATGGTTCCTAAATTGGTATTGCTTATACATACTACTGCCACATTAATTTGGGTAACTAAATAAAATAGTTTAATATTTTATTTATTGTAAAAAGGAATTCAACTAATTGTCTTTGCCACTGTTTAAAACAATTTAGAATATTTTACACTTTTATAAAAGTGTGGTTTCTCCACCATAATTGCTTACGATTTATTTGAAACAACCCAAACATTTTAGTTTTAATTTTTAGCAAACTTTTGTTGTTTGCTTTTCTTTTGAATTTGAATTTGAATCGATTCCGAACTAATGCGAGATTAACTACCGCGACAAAGGTGACGTGGCATCATTAGTGGGGATTACTGTAGCTTAATTACCCGGACGTCACAATTCTCCTCCACTACAAGAAATCTCGTCCCGAGATTTAAGAGGGGAGCAAGGGGGAAAGGTCTGGTTACGATAATCTAACGGATCTTCTCGAAGAAGCTAATCCCTTTCGTTGATGACTTCAATCCTTTATTCCGATGCATCATGACAAACTGGTCATCATTTCTTCGGGAACTCCATCGTACTTACGAAAGATAAGGGGCAGCTCACTACGACATAATGCTTTTAAGGGAAACAATCTGGGGCTAACCCATGAATTAGTATAAGATTATCTCTCGAGTTGAACATATGAAATACCTCGAGAGTAAGGTACGAAGGTACCATAATAGGCTCCAAGCGGGTAGGTAGTTTGCTCGAAGCCTGAACCAGAGTGAGAAAGGGGTTCAGAGTAGCGAGAGTAAGTATCGCGTCTGATACCAGAATAGATCACTATGACGGTGGCCCGTGAATTACATACGAGTCCACGCGGGAGGAATAACTTTGGGAGCAGGGGTGTACAGGAGAGTCAGGTTTCGATCCTGTGGGCTGTGGGTTATGGGCCCACCATGTGGTTAAAAGTAGAAAGGTTGGTGACATCTTGCACGATCATGTAAGCTAGGCATGTCGAGGAGAGTCTCGAGGGTCATGTCGGCAACAACATAGGTACCAAGGGCGAGGGACGAAGAGAACCATTTTCCCTTTCGTTGAGCGAGGCGGACCAATAGGCAAGGTTCTCGTCCATCGGTGGTTACCGAATGTCATCAACAATAGTAATAGGGTCTTACTTACAGTGGTACAACGAGGTGCTTACCTAAGCGAGGGATTATCCTTGCTAGATTATTTAGGTCACAAGAAGGGTCAAACAGACCCATGGAAAGGAAAATGTGATCATTAGGTTAAATGTAACAATGGAAAGGAAAAAAATGTGTTTAAACACATATTTCGAAGGGTATATCCTTCCCAAGGATAAGCGAGCATGATATCCATGACGGGATATAATGTAGAAAACCCTTTAGGTAAGGGAGAGAAATTTCATGACATTACCCTTACAACGGTGTTGGATAATTGAGCAAGGAACATTTAGCATTGGGCTTAGAATGTTCTTGATGAAAATCAGTACCACGTACATGTTTCGAGATAGCATTGACATGGTCTTCAGGTGAAGATCAGACTTTGGAATCACGAAGGACCCATCTGGAATAACTTGTAGAATCAGTATTACAATTCCCTCATGGATGAATGGATAACCCTGCTGAAAAGGAATCTATAATGATAGGTCCTCCAGCCGGGAAGTGCTAGGCATGACATCATGCTCTTTGGGTCATCAAGGATCAACATCATAACTCTTGGAAAGCTGTCCCAACCATCATATCTGTCTGAGATTCAGATCCGATTGGTGTCAGAATACCTCAGACTTAGGATACCTGAGAAGAAAAGGTGCAACGCAAATTGACGAGATGACATTGTAAGATCCCCGGGGAAATGAACTTTGAAGTGATTTCCGTTAACAAGAGTCCATCATTATCCCAAGGAGAGGACAAGGAGGTGTCTGGTGAACTCAACGGCAATTCACCGAGATTCCCAAAAGATGGACTTCCACAATTAAGTGAACAAGGAGATAACATTTGTCAGATCAAATGATATAAGGAAGTATGCTCGAGGAAACATACACAAGTAAACATTGGTTGAAAGGTGCGCCCGATGGGTTGGGTTGCACGACCAATGTCAGAATGGTGATTCAATAATCGATAGTCTAAGAATTTCACATCAAAGCAAGAGGCTTGCTAGAAGGGCAGAATTCAAACAGCACCGTTCACTTGTTGGTACACCGGTTGGAAGCAACACGGGGACCAAGAAAGAATGGTGATGGTGAGAAGCATCTCAATACCAAGAATTTCTTAAGAGGTGGAGCAGTCCTCACAACATCCTTGATATTAACAGATGGTAATACTCCAAGGTAAGAAAGAACAAATGCTGGATAGCAGGGATCTCAAGGTTTACACAAAACACGAACAACTTGTGTTGAACGGAAGGCAATAAAGTGGTCGATGATAATACAATTCATCGAGGGCAAGGATGGTTTTTCTCATCATGAATTCAATTGATATCCTGGATGAGCTCAGAATGTTGGCGATCACGACACCTTTGTCGCGAGAGTTCATGAAGATGTAATCGATCGGCGATGACATCAGGTCAAAGTAATGATGAAATGAAAGGTTATTGGAACCAAGGGTACGACACAAAATCGAAACCAAGCTTGTTGTTCCTTTTGGGTGCTGGTTCATATTGGGGCGAGGAAACTGAGCCATCATGTTCTCCATGAACTGGCGATTCATCTCGAGCTGTTGGATCATACCAGCCATGTACTCAGGCGGTGGTGGGAAGTTGGCACCACGACCTGCTGGCCTAACCATCCTGCTATTATATAACAGGGGTAGTTCAGCATTTGAGAAATTAAGCAAGAGGCAGAATCATTCATGATGAAACATGCATAATGAAAGCGACATGATGGGAACTACATAGTAGTTGGCATATCTTACAAAAGGAATCATGCATAGAGTTCGATACATAGAGTCCAATTACATAGACTACTACATCATAGGCGGCACGCAGCTCATGGCGAATACATCAAACACTAACAAGCAAGTCTACATCAGGTCCCACGCGATCTGCGGAGGTAGTCAGTAGCTTGAAAGCGATAGTGCGGCAGCGATAGTCCTCCACGTCGGTGACACAGGGGCATGCGGATACTCAGTGCTGAATCCGGCGTCCGTGTGGCGAAAAAGGGCCAAGTGTGGGAGAGTAGCCTCCCGTCCGCCAACCGACACCTGGGGCATCACGGTCCTGGCTGGGTAGATCGCAGAACGCGGCAGATCTCCGGATCGGACAAAGGGGTGCATCAGCGTTAGAGCACGGTAGAGGTGCTGACGGGTGATGTACAACTCGTGGCGAAGAGCTCGGTTAGCTCGATCCAGCCCATCGACATGCGTAACAAAGTTCGATGGTAGAAGGGCTCTCTGGTGACGATGGAGTAAGCAGCGGTGTAGTAACCCTCCTCACCAACATCGACGCGATAGCAATGTGCCCGAAGGGGAGGTGTCCAACTCGATAGTCTGCACGAAGGCGTGTCGAGCAGCATAAGCAGCATCGTGGACTGCCATATCGATAGTCACTCCAACACCATGTGCGGTGTGCAGACAAGAGTGGACTCGTACTCCCGAGAGTAGAGGTGGACGCGATGGCGCATCTTGCTCCTGGTTATAGTCTGGTACTCCTCATAGGCGGTGTACTCGGGGTGCCAGCGATAACCGGATAGGTCATCATCTCTGCTAGCACCGCAGTGATCCCGAGCACCAATGGCCGTCGTGTGGCGCACGACCTGCCTCGTGGGTTCCATCTGAAAACAAAGACGTTTCAAAGGAGTCAAATGACGGTGGAAATTGCTCAAATACAATTCCAAGAACAACTAGGGCTATGTCCAACTTTGGGGTGAATGTGGTCACGGGATCCTAGTGTTAGTTAGTAAAATCGTTTAACCCGAGTAGAAGAGAGTTCGAGTCCCGAGTAAAGGTCGAGGAGTAAAAGATCCTAGTACCACCCGATGGCGGCGTGGGCCCGTAAGGCACACAGCCAAGTTAGTAAGAGTTTTGCAATGTCTAGACTCGACTTGCCAAGGAGTTGGAAGGGGATTCTACAGCGATCGGCTCGATACCAACTTGGCGCCCGATTCAATCATACACTAATCATGCACGCAAATGTATACGATCAAGATCGAGGACTCACGGGAAGATATCACAACACAACTCTACAAATAAAATAAGTCATACAAGCATCATAATACAAGCCGGGGCCTCGAGGGCTCGAATACAAGTGCTCGATCATAGGCGAGTCGTGGAAGCAACAATATATGAGTCTGAGACATAAGTTAAACAAGTTTGCCTTAAGAAGGCTAGCACAAAGCGGGATCTGATCGAAGAGGAGCAGGCCTCCGCACAGGATCCTCCTAAGCTACTCCTGGTCGTCATCGGCGGGCTGCACGTAGTAGTAGGCTCCTCCGAGTAGTAGTCGCCATCGGCGGTGGCGTCGCCTCCGGGCTCCATAGTGCAGTTGCAGCAATCGAGTAGAGGTAGGGGAAAAGGGGAACAAGGCAACCGTGAGTACTCATCCAAAGTACTCGCAAGCAAGGAGCTACACTACATATGCACGGATATATGTGTAAAGGGCCATATCAGTGGACTGAACTGCAGAATGCCAGAGTAAGAGGGGGATAGCTAGTCTTAACGAAGACTACGCTTCTGGTCACCTGTCTTGTAACACACAGAAGAGGACAAACGGAAGTCCTCCAAGTAACATCACATAGCAATAATCCTACCCGGCAATCCCCTGCTCATATCCCTGAGCGAGAGCGAACACCGGTTGTATCTGGCACTTGAAAGGGTGTATTTTATCAAGTATCCGGTTCTAGTTGTCATAAGCTCAAGGTACAACTCCAAGTCGTCCTGTTACCGAAGATCACGGCTATCCGAATAGATTAACTTCCTGCAGGGTGCACCATCTTACCCAAACGCTTGATCCCATTTGGCGGACACACTTTCACGGGTCATGCCCGCCGCGGAAGATCAACACGTCGCAGCCCCACCTAGGCACAACAGAGAGGCCAACACGCCGGTCTAAACCTAAGCGCAGGGTGCAGGGCCCATCGCCTCGAAAGCACACACGCGTGCGTTACGGCCGAAGCAGACCTAGCCTAACAGCGTTCCAGTCCAATCCGGCGCGCGCGCTCCATCGCCGACGTCTGAAGTGCTTGGTGATACCACGACGCGGGATACCCATAACTACTCCCGCGTAGATGGTTAGTGCGTATAAGCTCGTAGCCAACTCGGATCAAATACCAAGACCTCGTAAGCGTGTTAAATAACCGCTGAACGCCGATCGAACCACGCCCACCTCTCTCCTAAGCGGTCTCAACGTGCCTGTCGCTCCGCCATAAGTAACGGTCGGGGCCGTGGGAACCCAGCCCACCTCTCTCGGATGGAGCCACCCGTCCTTTCAAATTTCATCTCCGAGCGAGTACCACGGTAATGTAATAGTGTAAGGTATATAGTATATACCGTGATCAACTCCAGTGATCACGGCCCGATAATATAGCACGCAAGACGGACAAGGATGTAGGGCCACAGATGAAAGTACTAGCATCCTATACTAAGCATATAGGATTGCGGGTAAGGTAACAACGTAGTAACAAGGACAGGCTATGCAGCGGTATAGAGTAATCGAAAGCGGTAACATGCTACACTACTCTAATGCAAGCAGTATAGAGAAGAGTAAGCGATATCTGGTGATCAAGGGGGCTTGCTGGTTGCTCTGGCAAGAGAGGGGTCGTCGACGCCGTGAGTCGATCACGAGGGGTACCGGCATGGTCTCGGGTCTCTAGGAAAAATTAACGGAGGGGGAACATAATAAATAACAGAGCAAACAAAGCATAACATAACAAAAGCGGTGCTAGAGGTGATCTAACGTGGTGCGAGGTGGTACGGTTAAGGGTAAACATCCGGAAGGTATTCCGGTGTTTAATCATTTTCGAGCGGAAGGAGCCGAGGGGAAAGTTGCAGGTTCGATAGGTTAGGGGTGTGTGGCGGACGAGCGGACTGCGTGTCCGGGTTCGTCTCGTCGCTCGAGCAACTTTCATGTTGAAAATATTTTAATCCGAGTTACGGATTAAAAGATATGATTTCCTAAAGATTTTATTAATTTTCTGATTTTAATTATTTATTTAAATCCAACATTATCCAAACAGTGAAAGGTGATGTCAGCATGACATCACCATGACGTCAGCAGGTCAAATCAGACCGTTGACTGGTCAAACCGACCGTGGGTCCCACTTGTCATTAGGCTGATTTTAGTTAAGCAAATTGATTAGTTTAATTAGGTGATTAGTTTAACCTAAATAGGTTTAATTAAGTTAACTAATTAATTAGTTAATTAATTAAATTATTATATATTATTTTTATTTATTATTTTATTTTATTTATTATTATTATTTTTATTATTTTTAAATTCCATAAAAAAAACATTCTGGGCTGGGCCCCGTTTGTCATAGGGCCAAAGGCCTAATGGGGCGGAGCGGGTAGCGGGCGCGGCATGTGAGCAGGCGTCTTGTCGGGCGCCCGGCGAACGCAGAGGGCGAGCGAGGGAGTGCGCGCGAGGCTCGCCATGGCGCTGGCTCGCCGACAAAGAATAGAGGTCTTGAGGCGTGGCGAGTCTGGCGCAGGCGCCTGGGCGAGCAAGGCCGTGCACATGCGGGCGAGCATGGGGCGGAGCGACCACGGCGAGCTTTGGTCATGGCGGGGCAACGACGAAACGGACGGGATTCGAAGGGGAAGAATAGGAATCGACGGAGGAGCTCACTGTGAGCATGAAGAGGTGCGTAGCGTGCTCGAGGAGGGCTCGGTGGCGACGAATCGAACGTCAATGTCCGGCGGGGCAGAGGATGAGGGCGAGCTCGATCCGCTCGATGTAGGGCGATGAGCTTGATCTGGCGCTTGCGGTCGGCGTGGGCGAGGCGGTGGAGCTCTGGACTTGAGGCGGCGGAGGGCGGCGCCGTTCGGGAGGTGCGACGCGTCGGGTCGGCGACTCGGGCGGCGATCCTCGAGGAAGGGGCGAGAGGTGCTCGTGAAGCGAGCGGGACGAGGCGGCGGAGAAACCGCGAGGAGGAGCGAGCAGGCAGCGCGGCGATGGCGGCATCGGCGATGAAGCGCCCGGCTCGGCGAAGCTGGGGCGCGGTGGTCGGGAGGGGCGGCAGTGGTGACGCCGACGACGGGACAATGGCGCGTCGGGGAGGGGGGGACGGCGTCGGTTGCCCGATCGAAGGGATCGGGGAGTGGGGGAGGCGAGAGGAGTGGGGAATCGGGGCTAGGGTTTGCGGGTGGTGGGGAAGGGGGTTATCGGGAGAGGTGGGCGGCTGGGTGGGCTGGCCGACTGGGCCGGCCGGTTGGCTAGCTGGGTCGGTTGGCCCGGGGGTTTGGGGGTTTCTCTCTTTTTTTTGTTTTTGCCTTTTTCCTTTTACTTTTCTTTTCTGTTTTATGTCTAGTTTTCTTTTATTTTAGTTTTACAAAGTACACCAATGGTTCCTAAATTGGTATTGCTTATACATACTACCGCCACATTAATTTGGGTAACTAAATAAAATAGTTTAATATTTTATTTATTGTAAAAAGGAATTCAACTAATTGTCTTTGCCACTGTTTAAAACAATTTAGAATATTTTACACTTTTATAAAAGTGTGGTTTCTCCACCATAATTGCTTACGATTTATTTGAAACAACCCGAACATTTTAGTTTTAATTTTTAGCAAACTTTTGTTGTTTGCTTTTCTTTTGAATTTGAATTTGAATCGATTCCGAACTAACGCGAGATTAACTACCGCGACAAAGGTGACGTGGCATCATTAGTGGGGATTACTGTAGCTTAATTACCCGGGCGTCACAGCATCGTGGGAGGCGGAGACGCCCGCAGCCAACCAATCGCCACGCGGTGCCCAGGCGGCATGCTATTGGGGCCCGCGGCGCTTCGCACTTGCCCCTTCACTTCTCTGCTAAGCCAAGTCCGGGCGCGCCTTGGGCCCGGGGGCTACTATCGGAGTTCTGGGAACGGGGGTCCCCAGACTTGCCTGCCTGCGGCCTGCGGCGTGGCTCAAGTGGGGGCCCAGCACGGCCCAGCTTCATCAGCTCAAGCTCAAGACCCTCGCGAGGGGGCCAAGCCTCACGGGGCGGACGACAGGAACCTACCTCAAGAGCAGCCTCGTCAGGCAGGCTCGCGAGGAGGCGGAGAGATCAAGGCAGGGTACCTCGCGAGGGTGCCCTGTGACGCAAGCCATGACGATCAAGGCCAGGCGGGCGCCAGGCGGGCGCCAGGCGGGCGCCAACCCGCGCAGTGTCCTCATTTCCCCTTTGGTGCAAAGGAGGCAAGCGCAGGCCAAGGCATCAGACAAAGGTTGCCGCTTCGGTGCAACAAGACCAAGACCAGCAGAACGTCAGGATGGAGGTCATCGTTGAGCCCAGGACGGCGTCACCGTCAGAGTCTTTGGCAGCCGAAGACCAACTTTAGTCAGGATAAGTGTATTAGATGTTCCCCTTCAAAATGGCCAATTGTTGGCACCCTTCCCGCTCATTATTTGGGAAGAGGCCCAGGGCCTCCCTCTATAAATAGGATTAGCCACCACACAGAGAGGAGGATCGATCTGATTAAGATCACGCAGAGAGAGAGATAGAGGGAGGCGACCTAACTTACCCAAGCAGTTCGTCGCACCAGCTCAAGAACAGCCCCTCGCGAGGCTGTTCTTCCTTTGTATTGTTCATCATCAGCCCCTGAGGCAATCCACCACACCACACACTGGAGTAGGGTATTACACTACAACGGTGACCCGAACCAGTATAAACCTCGTGTCTCTGTGTTGTTCATCGTTAGTAGTTTAGATCACTCGCAATCCTTGCACGCATGAGCTGGTAGGGGAAAGATCTCCGCGCGCACCCTAGTGTTCGAACCTCAAGGGTCTGCCGGAACCCGAAATCCGACAAGGTGGGCCGGTGCCACATCAGAGTCGTGAAATCGTTATTTCAAACATTACACAACCCTTTCATACATACATGTTTTGGCCACATGCAGTCGATGGTTGTCCTACACGCATTCGATACTCGCGTGTGACACTTTCTATGGGCCCGCGAGGTCGTCTTCCATCACTTTGATGAACGGCAGTGAGAATAATTTGACTAGCAAGGTAGAATCTTTTTTTTGTGTTATGGTGGTATATAGTACGCGTCGAAGAGGTGGGAGGGGACTAGCATATATACTATACGTACGCGTACGTGAACAAGTACACCTCACTCAGTGTCGGGACTTTTTGGTTTCCGAGGCACGTGCCACATCAAAATTGTGAAATTGGCTATTCAAACATCACACAACGCCTCTTTGGGCCACATGCATGCACGTGGTGGTTATCCTAGCTAGGATACTCACGTGTGACGCTTCCATCTGTGGGCCCACGAGGCCATCGTTGATGCATGCATGCATCAGGAGAGGTTAATTAATTTCACCATCGATGAGGATTTTTTGGGTTGTACATATTACGGCAGGAGCATATAGTATGCGGTGAAGAGGGGGAAAGGGGACCATCATATGTAGTACGCTTCATGAACCTCGCTCTATGTGGGTTCATGGTTTACGGTTTTTGAGGCATGTGGCATATCAAAGTTGTGCATTTTGGGTATTCAACATATATATGTTTAGCCCACATGCAAAGTGATGGTGGTTGTCCTCTCGCGCCCACTTAAGAGGTTATCAGCAATATCTCGATGCATCTGTGGGCCCGCTTGGTCCATCACTACTTTTTGCCTGACAACAAGAGAGGTTAATTTGACTTAGGAGGGGATTATTATTTTTCCTTGTAATACGGTATATATATAGGTCATGCTCTGGGATGACATGCATGATACAGTTTGAGCACACACACATGCATGTGTACGCATGAATCCCTCCTATCGAGTCGAAGTGGCTAGTACAACGACACGTCATGAACCGATCTCGCTCTGTGTGGGGAGCTACTGTATGATTCTTGATGCACGCGCCACATCAATGTTGTGAAATGGTATTCAAACATGCATGCACGCATCACCTCCGTACATATGCATGTGGTGGTTGCCTTCGAATGGTACACTCCCTTGCGTGGTTATCTGCGACAAGCCTATATATTCGTGGGCCTGCGTGGACATCCATGATCACCTTGACCAACAACAAGATAGGTTACCATGGCAGATTCTTCATTTGGTTCATGTTATCATAGTATAGGTCATGGTGAGATTCAGACCTTAAGTTTGAGCGCATATACTATGCATGCATTCATGCATGAATCCTCGTCGTTGGCTTGAAGTGTGGTGTAACAAACATATGCATCGTCAACCTAACCCTCACACGGTGTGGGGATTTCTAGTTCGAAATCACGGTGCCACATCAAAGTTGTTCCATTGTTACTAAAAACACACCTCTCCATACATATGTTTGGGCCACACACATGCAGTGGTTATCTTCGGGGACTAGCTACTTGCGTGATTATTGGCAAGCTAGCCCATCTCCGGGGTCGCATGGATGACCATCACTTTGACCAACAACAAGAGAGAGGTTGTACGACCAAGGTGGATTATTCTTGGTCCGTTTTATGACCCATCTTGGTGAGATATGCCTCTTTGGCCCGCCAACTGAAAGTGTGTGTGTGGGGGGGGTGCTACTTCGCACTTTGCTAGGTGAACCTCGGTTGGGGGGGCATGCATTCATAGCTTAGGATTCCCTTCGTGGCGACACGAGGGGGCTGCTAGCTACTTCGCACTTTGCTAGGTGAACCTCGGTTGGGGGCATGCATTCATAGCTTAGGATTCCCTTCGTCTTGACACGAGGGAGGGGTTACTAGCTACTTCGCACTTTGCTAGGTGAACCTCGGTTGGGGGCATGCATTGAGCTTAGGATTCCCTTCGTGCCGACACAAGGGAGGGGGCTGCTAGGTACTTCGCACTTTGCTAGGGTGAACCTCAGTTGGGGGGCATGCATTCATAGCTTAGAATTCCCTTCGTGCCGACACGAGGGAGGGGGGACTGCTAGCTACTTCACACTTTGCTAGGTGAACCATGGTTGGGGGGCATGCATTCATAGCTTAGGATTCCCTTTGTGCCGACACGAGGGAGGAGGGGGGCTGCTAGCTTCTTCGCACTTTTCTAGGTGAACCTCGGTTGGGGGGAGGGGGCATGCATTCATAGCTTAGGATCCCCTTCGTGCCGACCACGAGGGGGGCAAGCAATACCGTGCGCTTTTGCGAGATAGGTGCCACATCGAAGTTGCATTTGGTATTTGAAAATCAAACCACCCTTTTCATACATAAATTTGGTCCACGTGCAAGTGCGTCCATGTTCTGACCCTCTCCCGCGTCATTTTTCGCCAAATTTATGAACATTAGACAAGTCGGATGACGCAACAGACACGGTTCACTCAAACTAACTGTGTGCCATGCCAGTGCCCCTATCACGCACACATCCGCACAGTACATTGGGCTCCACGAGGCTCCACCTCTCAAAAATATCTGCCAACCTCAAGGTTTTTTCTGTTTTATAACACACGGTTGTTATCTCCATACCATGTGCGATGTTTCTTGTTCCCAATCCTGCCTGCATCCCTGTCTGCCCGTCTCGAGGGTTTTTCTGTTTCATAACACACGGTTGTTATCTCCGCACTGTGTGCGATGCACTATCATAAAAAATTTTAATAGCCCGGCATTTCACTCCCGCATAGTAAAATTTTTAGTACCCGTGTCATTTCCTCAAACACCCCCCCGCCCTCCTCCACACACACACACACACACACCAAAACCTCCTCGGGCGTGCGCGCGCACACACACACCCCCTCCCTCGCTCGAAACCCTAGCATGGTCCCTGCCGCCGCCGCAAGGCATCCATTGTCAACATCTATCGATTTGCCCGTGCAGCTTACGCACCAATCTCCATACCTAGGCCGCCCTGAGTTTCTTAGATGACGCCTACCAAACGCCCCCTTTCCCACAGATCCCCATCCCCATCCCCCACTCCAGAGCGTTGCAGCCTAAGCCCCGCTACGCTTCCCGTGGAGCTCGAGGAGCGACTGGCCCAAAAGAGGTGTATCGCGATCTCTTCGCCCGACGTCGCCGAGGAAGCTGACAACCATTACTGGCGGTAGGCACTCAAGCAGCGGGCTAGAGTATGCGGGCATGTCTCGGCCGCCGGCTACGACATCGAGGTCATCGATAGCGACGGCCTGAGCGGGCTATGTCACAGGTTAAGTGGCCCACCCCCAACCCCTCGGGTTCAACCACCATCGATCTCATCCATGGCCCCGCCATTGATCTCCTCTGGCTCACTGTCAACAATTTGCCATCCTACATCGCCATTGAGCCCCTTTTGTCATTTCTGAAGGACACGTTCTGCGATGCTGGCTTGGGATCCACAGCTTCCAAGTCAGACCTCATCGACGACGACCATGAGAAGGGAACCCTCTCTGGCTCTTCCAAGGGGAAAGAGCCCATCTGCTCTTCCAAGGGGAAAGCACCCGTCTACGACATCAGGGAGGGCACCCTACAATCATGCTCTTCTAAGGGGAAGGAGCCCATCTGCGACAACATGGAGCGCATCCAGGGTCCGTGCTCTTCCCACGGGAACGAGCCCATATGTGACAAGTGAGGAAACCCATGATTTGTTTTGCCGTGCCTCTTCACAGGGGGAAACCCATGATTTGTTTTGTTGAGTCCCTTTTGTAGTGTAGTGAGAATATGTCCAGTTTTAATTGCTATATCTGGTTGTTTGCAGTATGCCTTGTTTATTTCAGTTTTCACAATGTGATGCTCTATATGTGCAATTTTTTACTGTGCAGTACATTTCATTAATCCAGTTTTAAACATACCGATAGGAATGCATATATTTGCGTGTTGTTAAGCCTGTTATAGCTAGCATATGCCTCTTTTAAAGTTTTTTGATTGTTCGGTTGTATGTAGTTAGCATATGTCTAGTTTCAAATGCTATCTTTGGTTGTTCGTAGTATGCCTTGTTTATTCCAGTTATTCACAACGTGATGTTCTATATGTGCAATTATGAACTTTGCAGTTCAATTTCATCAGTACCAGTTTCAACAATACCACTATGAATGACTACATTTGGTTGCTGCATCTTGTAGTTAACACGCCTTTCCATTTTTATTTAACAATAACCAATGTACTTAGACCGGCATAATACCAGTTTGAATGACTATGTTTGCTTGTTGTTAAATGTTAGGCCCGTTGCAGTTAACACACCTTTCCACTTGTTTTGCTTTACTAGCATGCTTAAACCTGCACACTGAAGCTATCTTTTAGAGATTATTTTGTCGGCCATGGATAATTTTGGTTGATGTTTAGCCTGTTGTGCTTAACATGCTTCTCGATGTACCTACACAGGACAATTTTGGGAACAACTGTTGTTTTCCATCGAGGTTAGTTTCATCCCATGGCTTATATCTGCTCACTGTTCAGGATATCGGTAGCTGGTACCATATAGGCCGGGGGTTGATAAGGGACTAATCGGTGAATCAGACTTTTAACAGAATATATCTGCAACCCATTTATCGTTAGGTTAACTAGGGACATATGTAATATATCTGAAGCTACATAGCAACATGCACTATACTTAATGTCTAAATATGCAATCCTAGGCTATATAGCAACAAGGAAGAGTGTTACATTAATGTTCTATTGATGTCTAGATATACGTAGAAGAGCAGCAGCAGCAACAACAACAACAACAACAGCAACAACAACAGCAGCAACAGCAGCAGCAGCAACAACAACAACAACAACAACAACAACAACAACAACAACAACAACAACAACATGTCTAAATATGCAATCCTAGGCTATATAGCAACAAGGAAGAGTGTTACATTAATGTTCTATTGATGTCTAGATATACGTAGAAGAGCAGCAGCAGCAACAACAACAGCAACAACAACAACAACAACAACAACAGCAACAACAACAGCAACAACAACAACAACAACAACAACAACAACAACAACAACAACAACAACAACAACAACAACAACAACAACAACAACAACAACAACAACAACAACAACAACAACAACAACAACAACAACAACAACAACAACAACAACAACAACAACAACAACAACAACAACAACAACAACAACAACAACAACAACAACAACAACAACAACAACAACAACAACAACAACAACAACAACAACAGCAACATCAACAGCAACATCAACAGCAACAGCAAAGAACAAAGACAAAGAACAAACAACAACAACACAGCCCTGTTTGGATACTCAACTTAGCTAGAGGTTAGAGTTAGTTTCTAGCTCATGACTAACCCTGAACTAACTGCATCCAAAGAGTTGTTTGGATGGAAGGGTTAGATTGACAATAAATGCACTAGGAGAACTAGCTCCAATTAGCACCTCTTGGGTTAGATAGTTGTTTTTGGGTGGGTTATAGATGCAACTAGCTCAAACTAGCCCTCATGTTTAGATATACTTTAGGGCTATTTGAGCCCAAACTAGCTCAAACTAACTGTAACTCATGGATACAACAGCAGTTAATCAATCGATAATTTGTAAGAATGCACTAAACTCCTTCCGGACCATAATATAAGATGTTAATTCATCTAATATGTCAGTATATTGGATGTTATAAGATACAGAGTATTATAAAAGAGTGTTGTACTACATCATTGTGCAATTGTTGTTTAGCTTCTAATATTTACTTGGTGCTTTTAGGTACATATGTCATTGGTAAAGATCCGCGCTTCGACCCTTTTTGCGTATGGGGCAATGAGATATCGATGAACCAGCATCAAGTGAGGAAGCTAATAAAGATTGTTAGTAAAATGGGTCCAAAGGTGGAAATAAAACTATTTGTTTACACTTTATCTAAGACAACAGCGAACTGCAGGATGGTAAGTAAGAACCCTGCAGCCTTCTTTTTATTGCCCATAATGAGTTGTGTTAGATGACAATGTCTGAATCTTTTTCCTTTGCAGTGGTTGCCAAAGCAGTTTACTCAAGATTACCTCTCAAACTACATGATTGGTGGGCATGCAAAGGTTAAAGTATTTCTACCAGAACACGACAATTATCTAGATGTTTTCATGAAGACCGTGAAGGATGGGCGGTCGGCCATCACAAGGGGTTGGACTAGAGTCACACATGCCTTCTGCATGGAGGGGGGCACAATATGGGCATTCCACTTCACCTTGTTCAGCAACCAGAATGTATTTCGCCTCTTTCTTTACCGCCTTTAATAGTACAAGTATACAACTGTGGTTCACCATTCTTTATTTGGTTTTTATGTAATTTTTGAACATATGTACCTATGTATCGAATAATGCATTGGTTGTTTGAACCTGATGGATATGAATAAAGCTATAGCATAAATTCAAATTCAAATTCAAATCCGGTACAATTTGAAATAGCAGCAATTAAATTACGGTGAAATTACGCCCTCCAGGTCGTTACAACACACACGGTTGGTAAAACACAAGTTTGTGATATACACCATAATCCGAGACGGTTCACAGAGAGGAAATGTGTGCAAGCATGCACACAGTTGCCATTTGCAAAGCGTGTGCGATGTCAGACAATATCACAAACGGTTCGGGCAAACTAAACATTTGTGTTAGTTGCCTTATCGTACACGATTCACAACCATGAACTATTTCTGATGAAGTGTGCATTGTAAACTTTGCACCACAAAATAGCGTGTGCGATAGTTCTCGTGTACGACGATGTTACGACGGTCCGACGTTTCGTAATCCTGTCCGACACTCGTACGAAGATGAGCTAATATTCTTAATAGTGAACCGTTTGTGATGGTCCGCGCATCATACACGTTCTATAATAGTGAACCGTTTGTGATGGGCCACGCATCATAAACGTAGCACCACAGAATACCGGCTGCGATGGCAATGCGAGCAGAAATGAGTAGGAGTACTGTAGGATCCCTATCCCCGACGGTTTCTAGGTCATGTGGGAAGGACCCCCCTATCACCATCACTCACTGGGCGACGGTTCCAAATGCCGCCGCAGAAAGGGGTTTAAAACCGTTTGTATATCACCAACGCGTACTAGTGTAGCACCAGCGGTACCACAGAAAAATCCCACTCCAGAAAAAAGTATAGCAAGTCCACCGGCCGAAGACCTATCCCAACTACAGAGACGGCCAATTCCTGCAGATTGGAACCCTATTTCAGTTATTCCCAGTTTAAAAGACAATGCTTTCAATGTTGTGAGGGACTACGTGCATATATTCCCATCATGGGAAGATTATAGTGAAGACAAACACCATTTTCACATCTTCTGTCCCCACTTACGTTATAGCTCGCTATTATTCATGGTGATTATTTTCCTGTTTTCTGCTGATTGAACACATCAATGATTTAAGTTACATTGTTGTAAGTAGGCGAGGGTCAATCTGGATAGTCATGACGAGCAAACCTTGCTTGTGCTTTTCAAGGAAGCATTGCAGCAGTATCAGTGTTACCTGAGCAAAACACACTTTGATGGCACGTCTATGAACGAATTTCTGGTGAAGTCTCCTGTGCTAAATTTAGAAGACATTGAATGGAAAAACCTTCTTATGCACTGGTCTCATTCCCAGGATGAGGTAATGTCTATGATATCACATGGCAATTTGAACTTCTGCTTTTACGCATGTGCCTTACTGATCTCTTTTGCAGGAAATCTGCTCGAAGAAGAATTCCGGTTTGAAAAGGACGACAGGATATCGCAAATATGTTGCCCGTTGCTTTGCTCTTGTTAGTACCTGTTGTCCTGTATCACTGTACTTGCATTCATACCTGGTTCATTATGTGACAGCAGTATGCATTATAGCTTGCTTATCAATTGTTTGCTCCAAATTATCTGATTTGTATGAATGGTTACATTAGTGTAGAATGTATCCAATGCCAATGAATTTTTTTAGCTCTGCATTGTTCTTGTAAGTACCTGTTGTCCTTTATCAGTGTACTTATATTGACAGCTAGTTGTTCATGTACCATCACTTTGCAGCTTATTTTCCTTTGCCCTCCATTTTCTACACATCAGATCTATATTTACTCTTACCATAAGGTTGGATAACACTGATGGTACTGAAGAAGTTTAGCTCTGCATTGCTCTTGGTTGTACCTTCTGCCTATATCGTTGTACTTACATTTATAGCTACTTGGTTATGTAGCACCACTCTTCATCTTATCTTAAATATTCTCTATTTTTTCTTATATTGTCACATCTATATTTACTCTTAACAAAATGTGGAATAAAGGCAATGCTTATGAAGAAGATTCTGTGGTGAACTTCTTGAACTGCCCCCCCCCCTCATCAACATGGACAAGGGCTTTATAGAGCCTGTCTTCACCAATAATGTAAGTTTGTCCTTCTCAAGCCTTCAAACTTTGTTGTGTATATTTGGTTAGGCATGACTGCAACAACTGTTTATTTTGGTGTTTGCATCAAATTGCATGTTTAAATTTTATTATGTAGTTCATAAACAAAAGTTTGTCCTTCTCAATCTAAGTTTTCAGTTGTACAACCAAGTTCCTTCTTCATACCATGTAAATTAAACAGAGCAAGTGATCTTATTTTGCACTGCATGCATGCTTCTGTTCTTGATCCGCAATCCAGTGGTGTGGTGAACCAACCTACTACAGCACAATGTCATATTCTGCAATGTCTTAACTATGAACAATGTCATATCATTCTACTATTATTTAGACCTTCTCTTTACTTTCCAATCTGAAATGGGATAAATTGAGAGCACACTAACCATTGATATTTATGAGTTCTTGATCTGTAATCCAGTGGTGTCGTGAACCTGCCAACTCCTTCACAATGTCATCTCCTGCCATGTCTTAACCTGAACAATACCATATTGTGTTAATGCTATTTTAAACTGTGTCACTTTATTCGTCAATAAGAAATGTGGTGAATTGTCAGCACTGATACTTATATGTGCAAAACTTGTCATCTGTTTGCTTGTTTCTCTTTCAGAGAGAGGAGGATATAAGCGTCAAACAAGTGTAGTCTCATCAGCTTGCTCAGCTGCTTGCGCTGCAGCTCCCGAGCAGGGCTAACCTTTCTTGAACTCTATTGAAGTGTTGTCGGTTTTGTATATTATTTTTTCGGTGTGTTTATTTGCACTGGTGGCGATCTTTGATGCCCAGTGTATGTAATCTGTTGTCTTCTTGTGCTTTATTATCATAGTGGCGAACTTTAATGCCCAGTGGATGTAATATGCTGTAATTTCTTTAATTTATAGTCTAGGTTTTTTCTTATTCACAATGCTGCCGTTATTTTCTGTATATATATCCTATGTTCGCAGTAAACCGGCCAAACCGTAAAATTATGGTACATAATCGGGCCGTCATGCAAATCACTATGTATGATCCGCATCATGGGCCCAGTCATCTTGGTCCGTTAACATGCCTAAATTTAAACTGGCCCACTACTAGTTTCGGGCCTTTAATAGGCCGAGTAAACCGCTGGCCCTATTTTCGCAAGGAAATTCAATGGACTTTTAGTAGGCTGAAAAGTAGGTTGGGCCTGAAACGTGTCGAACAGCTCATGGGCCTACAGCAGGCCGAAATAGACCCCGGCCCATGATTGTGACAATCACATCACGGGCCGTTAATAGGCCAAAATTGTCTCGGTCCTTGTTTGGCCCAATCAGATTATCGGCTGTGAGCTGGTCGGAATCAAAAGCGGGCCATAGTTAGGCCCAACTATATGACGGGCTTTTAACATGCCAAAATAAATATAGGGCCGAAATGTTAAACGAGCCTTTAACAGGCTGAAACTAATAACATGCCGTATTACTAAATGGGCCTTTAGCAAACAGAAATTCTGACCGGGCCTCAAGTGGGCCCAAAAGCACAGCGTCCAGTTGACGGGCCGAATCTAATATAGGCCATAATTTAACCCGAAGCCTCTTAAAGGGTCGGATCTGATCTGTGCCGTAATATGGCCCAGAACATGGTAGGCTATTAACGGGCCGGATCTCATATGGGCCTTTATCTTTACCTAATAATAAAGCAAATTGGGTTTCTTTGTCCGTCATGGCATTTTTCAGAAAAGTCCCTCTATTTCAGAGAATTCAACCCGTAGTTCTATTTTAAGTTAAAACGAATTGTTATTTACATATTTTACACAAAAGCCCCTATTGTTTCTTGAAATCAACCCGTCGTCCGGATTTAAGTCACACCCGAACCATTATTTTACATTTTTCGAAACCCCCTGATGTTTTAGGTAATTCATCCGTGGATCATATTTAAGTCAAACAAATGCTTTTTAAAATCATCTATATCTTTTAAATCGTAACTCTGATTTGAACATGTTATATATGAAATTTGATTAGAAAAATATGTAGAATATGAATATGAGATTATTTTTACCTGTTAAGTATTTTTAAATATTATTTTGGAATATATTTGAGTCAAACCAAATGATTTTCCAAATTATCTGTATCTTTTAAACCGTAACTTTGATTTTAACATATTATATATGAAATTTTATTAGAAAAATGTGTCTAATCTAAATATGATGTTAATTTTACCTATTAAATATTTTTAAAATATATTTATGGAAGCAAACTTATAATTTATAGCGCAAGATCCATTTTTTCATACCGGCGGCGACCCAGATTGCAAATAAACACCCCACTATAACCATATAGGGAAAAGAAAACATCGATAACTACACATGCATACCTCTAAAAAATATCGCAGGGGAAAACAACAGATTTCTCATCGTGAGAATGAGAGAAAGCGAGCGAGAGAGAGAGAGAGGGAGAGGGAGGAGAGAGGGAGAGAGAGAGATGCCTTAGGATTAACCATATTCAACACACGTTTTTTGTTGTTTTGTGTGAACACCAAGGCCATCACCGACGAGGGTGAGGAGGATAAGCGACAACACAAATATGATGCCTCGCAAAAATAAAGGAGATGGACCTATTGTGGTCTTGAGTGATGGTTGTTGAGTTAAGAGTGTGTGTTATGTTTTCTCTCCCGTTGCAATGCACGGGCTCTTTTGCTAGTTAGGCCCAGAACGTGGAAGGCTGTTAATGGACCAGATCAAATATGGGCCGGCATTTGGCCCAAAACATGGCAGCATGTTAACGGGCCGGCCCACTAGTGTCCTCAAAATCTTGTGGGCCTTTAGCTGGGCCGACCCATTATGGTCTGCAAAATCTTGTGGGCCTTTAGCTGAGCCGGCCCATTATGGTTTGCAAAATCTTGTGGCCCTTTAGTTGGGCCGGCCCATTTAATCTTTACGGGCCACTTTTGGGCCGGTCCACATGTCAACATATCATAGGCGAATCTCGCCCATTGGATGAGTGACACCTGTGCCAACGCGGAGCTGACACGTGGTTCCGTCGGCCAATGAGATTTTTACACGTGGAAAATCGGCATTGGTCGTGGCTATCGGATCCAAAACCAGACCCAATAGCTTAATGGGGACCCGTTACGGTGGATGCCACGTGTCGGTCACCCTTGACGAAATCACTTCCATGGCGCGGCATTTATCGTCATGGAAGTGGACACTTCCATGATGATAATTTTGGTAATGTCATGGAACACTTCTACGACAACACAGGTATGACTATCTTGATTTTGTCATAAAATCGTCATGGATGCACATGCATGACAGAAAACGTGACCTACTGTGACAAACACGTATCATCACAGAAGTGTATTTTTTTGTAGTGCGGATACATATTTATATTGAATTGTGGAGCTGTCAGTTCGTGCAATTCCAAGAAGAGCGTCGTGGCGGGATCTATGGGTGAAGCGGAATATATAGCTGCTTCGGAAGCAGCAAATGATGGAGTCTGGATGAAGGAGTTCATATCCGACCTAGGTGTAATACGTAGTGCATCGGGTCCAATGAAAATCTTTTGTGACAATACTAGAGCAATTGCCTTGGCGAAGAAATCAAGATTTCACAAGGGAACCAAACACACTGTCGGTGTCAAAACCGGCGGATCTCGGGTAGGGGGTCCCGAACTGTGCGTCTAGGCGAATGGTAACAGGAGGCAAGGGACACGATGTTTTTACCCAGGTTCGGGCCCTCTCGATGGAGGTAATACCCTACTCCTGCTTGATTAATATTGATGATATGGGTAGTACAAGAGTAGATCTACCACGAGATCGAGAGGGCTAAACCCTAGAAGCTAGCCTATGGTATGATTGTTGTTAGTCCTACGGACTAAAACCCTTCGGTTTATATAGACACCGAATAGGGTTAGGGTTACACAGAGTCGGTTACAATGGTAGGAAATCTACATATCCGTATCGCCAAGCTTGCCTTCCACGCCAAGGAAAGTCCTATTAGGACACGGGGCGAAGTCTTCAATCTTGTATCTTCATAGTCTAAGAGTCCGCCAAAGATGATAGTTCGGCTATCCGGACACCCCTAGTCGAGACTCCTCGGTAGCCCCGAACCAGGGTTCAATGATGATAAGTCCGGCGTGTTGATTGTCTTGACATTGCAAGGCGGGTTCCCCTCCTAATCTGTGTTGAATAGTGTCCGCTTTCTTGTGAATATCGCTTCTCGCTTCCACGCCCAATAATGGCCATCTTCCACGTGTCGAGCGAATGTGAAAAGTCGGTATCTTTACATTTACCCCCTTGTTGTGCAAATGAGCCGTCTATAAAAGAGCGGGGATCGAGATCCGGATCACACCATCCTCCCTTGAGCCTTCTCTAGGCGCCTTTGACAAAAACCCACTCCACCATGGGCCGTCGGCGCGCTCCTCCTCTCGCGTTCCCAGCCTTCAACCCGGAGATTGGGGAGATGCTCGATCCCTTGCAAATAATTGGTGGTGCTCCAAACCAAGGGATTCCTTTCCCGGCCTTCATGGTTCCGGTGCGTTCGGACTCGCCATTTATAAGGGCGGGAAGCGGCGGAGGCGTCCCGATCCCTCTAAGGAGGCGGGTATGCTTCGTCTCTTACCTAATGAGAGGACTCGGATTTCCAATCCATCCGTTTCTCCGGGGCTTTTGAGTTCTCGGCCTCGGTGCACAACCTTCGCCTGCCTCCATCTTGCATATAGCGGGCTTTGTGGCCCTTTGCGAGCTGTTTACGGGCGTTGAGGCCCATTTCGCTATGTGGAAGAGATTGTTCGCCTTGTGCCTCGTTCTCATGAAGGGTCAATATATCAAGTGGGCGGAGCGAACTATGGCGCATCGCGGGACGGATACTTATCCGGAACCCCAAAGAAGGCGTCAGAGGACTGGCCCTCGAAATGGTTTTACATGGAGGGCGTCCGCTGCGGATCCTGTTCGGATCGGCCTTCCGGAGTTTAGCAACGCCTCCAAGAAGCGCCTAAGCTGGCGCCATGAGCCCCGGAGGAAAATGACCGGGGCGTCCTTTACTTGATGAGCGAATAAGATTATGGCTCATGCGGATTGACCATGATTGGAGTCATGGCAATCTGCATTATGAGGAGTGCAGCCGCTCCAATATAGGGGCCACCCATGTGGGACTTCAGCGGGAGGGCGATGCCACCGCCATGGCCGCAAAGGGCGGGATCGGTCACCGAACTGGTGAAGACCTTGTCCGCCATGTACAAAGGGAAGAGGAGGATTTTCTCCTCGTCAGTCCATGAGCAGGTTTTCTTTGAATAATCCTCGAAGTTGGGTAAGCAAATATCTTTGTGGCTGTCCGATCCATGTTCCGTGGTTAAATATCTCATTTGATGGTTTCTCGCAGAACTGCGCCGGGCCGTGGAGAAGATAAACAGCCCGCCCCACAACCCGAGGATCCGGAGCGGTCCCTCGATCCGGCCTCAAAGAGGACCCGGATATAAAGGTGGAGCTGATCGACGGGTGTTCCACCAACTTAGCATCGACAATGCTTTGGTTGCCATTACGCCGACTACCCGGATTATTTCCGGCCTCCCGAATAACCGCGTGACGAAGTCCGGATACCATGACCCACCGTGCTTTACTTCTAATCACCACGTATTTGATGGTGTTTCGCGGGGTGCCTTGAGCGGAAGCCGAGCTGCGCGCGGCGTCCAACAAGGCAGCTCGGCCCGGCGAGCGGAAAAGAAGTGTGGTACGACTCGAGGCGTTGCTGCAGCGGTATGATGTGCCATCGTGTTTTAAGGAGAGGTTCTGGGAGGCACACCGCGCTCGTGGTTTTTTCAGGAAAAAGCGCTCGCGGACCGAGTCCGGAGAAGTTATAATCGGACCTCCGCCAACCAGGCTCAAAAGCCGAGTCGGAAGGGGTACAAACACGAGGCGTCGTCGGATGCTCCTCAATGGAGGATGCCGACGACTGTCCGCCACCAAGTCGGAGGTGGAAGCACCATGAATCATAAGGCGCCGCGGACTATTCTCGTGGCGCATGTTTCTCCCAAGAGGCGTTGGGCGCCTTTAGTTGGGAGAAGCGCACCTCCGTGCCGCTCAAGATGGCCTAGCGAGCCACGGAGCAGTATGTGAAAGACATACGTGTAAGGAATTTTGACAGCTTATATATGCGGTAGCCCCGAGACTTAAAATAGTTAGGATAACTGATTTAAGGATCATTTCAATCTGAGTTCTTACCGAAAAGAATACCCGTTTGTCCCAGGAGCTTGAAGAGTGCAAGGCCCAACTTGAGGCCGCCTTGGCATAACCGGGGAAGCCATGAAGGTAATATATGCCCTTCAAAGTAAAGTAGTTTAGCAAAGTGCGGCGTGTGCATAAATCGACATTAACATTGGAGATAGCACCGGGATGGATCCGGACAAGCAACAGCTCTGCGCCAGCTAAAGGCGGCGAGGCGTGCTTACGAGGTGTGGCGGGAGAAAAATAACCTCCAAGATGCCAACACCCAACCGGGTGAGGAACTAAAGGATGTTCGTGCCCGGTTATGCGACTCCGTAAAGGAGAATCGGCGGCTTCGTCGCGGCATTTTCAGTAAGTGCTTGAGCGAACTTTGAAAGAGTTCGGTGAGGAAGGCGACTAACATAAACATGTATGTAGGTTTGCTCACAGGTCGTCCTGAGGAGGAGATGCCCAGTTCTTCGGGTGATCTTCTTCCCGAACTGCGTCGGCTTTGCACGAACAAGTTCGGCGGTGATGAAAAGCGTCGCCAGAGCCTTGTGGCCATCTATCTCCTGCCGAAGGCATTGGGGAGCTGGGAGAGCGGCTTCAAAGAGCACGGCGGCGCTTCCGACTATGGAAGATATCGGCCTGCCGTCAAAGCGCCAGGAGGCACAGGGCCATGGTAAATCTGGCGGTACACGGTTGGCTGGCCCAAACCACATGGCGAGGTCGGACCTGTGGGGCTGATGGGAAGGAGATCCATGTAAGCAGTGTACGGCCAAGTAGAATTGGCCGCCAAGTATTCCCAACAAGATTGTAAATTAGATAGCCTATTAGATGGCATTGAGGAGGAATACAATTAGTCGAGTTGACTATGTAATTGAATATGACATGAAAAATGTCTTCTAGCGGATTGTAGATCGTTTGTCATAGCGGACCTTTTAAGCCGACCTCGGGACCCAATAGTCCGGAGTGTGTCCGAATACCCTCGCGGTTATGTAAGAACCGGGCATGCATGAAGACAAGGCGCGGGGTCATTATTGCTGTGTCGGACAAGTGCCCAACTAGTTATGTTATATTACATGGATAGTAAGAAACATCTTCGGGGAGAATAGTTCCGTTAAGGGTTCCTTTCACAGGAGGCATGCCCTAAAGTGCATGTCAAACTGCTAAGAAAGCAGAAAATCATCTGGGGCAGATGGATAAATAGTTAAAAATCATCTTCGGTTCATCGACCGAATATTCCCTTAAGAACGCTAGCTTTCGGCTTCACCCGGTCGAGGTACACATCCGGTGACCAGCGATAACAATCGCAGAGGTGCTCCTTTACCACCTAGCCGAACAATCGGGAGCGTAGGGGTAAGCACAGAGCCAGCAACCCAGCTTGGCCAAAACTTAAATCATATCGATGCATATAATGGTGAGTAAAAGGTACATGCGGAAGTTTGACACATGTGTTGGGCATGAAGCCCGTATAAATAAGCTTCATTAAAGAAGCCCCGAGGTATAATGGCGCGGACAGCGCGTCAAGTATGTCTTGAACAAAGCGCAAGCGAGCCTCTAAAGGCTTCAAGAAGAAGGAGGAGGAAGGAGAGAAATAAAAGATAGCAAAAATAGAAAATGTGGGCGGAGGAAGGAGGCGAACTCGAGTCCAGCGCTTAGCGTAGAATCTTCGTGAGGCGGGCTGCGTTCCATGGGTTCGGCTCGAGTCGGTTATCCGATCGTTTAGCAGACGGTATGCTCCGCCGGTCGGGACCTGGTCGATGATGAAGGGACCTTCCCATTTGGGCTTGAGTTTGTCCTTTTTCTTGTCCGGCAGGCGTAGAACTAGTTTGCCAACGTTGTAAGCTTTGGCCCGTACTTCCCTGCTTTGATATATTCGAGCCTGCTGTTGATAAAATGCGGAACGAGCTTTTGCCACGTGTCGCTCCTCTTCCAATGCGTCCAAACTGTCCTGCCGATCGAGCTCGGCTTATCTTTCTTCATACATGCGCACGCGAGGTGAGTCATGCATTATGTCGCAGGGCAATACTGCCTCTGCGCCGTACACCATAAAAAATGGTGTGAATCAGGTTATGCGATTCGGCGTGGTCCGCAACCCCAGTCTGGTCGAGCTCCTCAACCTGTGCGTGTTAGATTCCTTGAGGACCGCACTAGTCCGGGTTTAATGCCGCTCATGATTAGACTGTTTTCTCGCTCGACTTGACCGTTGGTTTGAGGGTGATAGGCGAGGCGTGTCGAGCTTGATGCCCATGTTTTGCACCATAATTTGACCTCATCGTCCGTGAAGTTGGTGCTGTTATCGATGATGATCTTGTGGGGGCGTCGTAACGATGCACTACCCCGATATGAAGTTTATCACCGGCCCGGATTCGGCCCTTTTAACGAGCTTGGCCTCTATCCATTTGGTGAATTTATCCACCATGACCAATAGGTATTTTTGCTTGTGGGTTCCTCCTTAAGGGGTCCAACCATGTCAAGCCCCAGACATGACGGCCGGGTAATGGGTATAGTTTTGAGGCGGTGGGTGGCATGTGGCTTTAGTTAGCAAAAGCGGCAACCAACGCATCGTTGGACTAAATCCTCAAGCATCTGCCGGGCCGTCGGCCAATAAAATCCTGTCGGAAGGCCTTGCCTACAAGGGCCGGGCTGCGGCGTGGTGCCCACCCAGTCCGCATGAATTTCAGCCAAGAGGTTTCACCCTTCCTCTTGAGATACACCTTTGAAGGACTCTGTTGTGCTTTTCTTATAGAGCTCTCCCTCATGGACTTTATAGGCTTTGGATCGCCGTACTATGCAGCGAGCCTCATTTTGGTCTTCGGGAGTTCCTGCCTAGTTAGGTAGGCTAGGAATGGTTCCGTCCACGGGCGATAACCGCCATTATTTAATGGGCGGAGGTGTTATCTCGTTGGCGAGCCTCCGATTGTGTCGAGTGTTGATGTCGAGGCGGTGCGGTTGGGTCCGGATTGTTATTCTGGACTCCCCTTCCCATAAATACGGATGGCTTGAACAGCCATTCCAGAAGATGTTAGGCGGGGCGGCATCGCATTTTGCGCCGATCGTGCCAATCGTCCGCCGCTGGTTGTTATCCGGGCTATATGATGAAATTGAGCCCTTTGAACCGTCTGACATTTTAGGACCGCATTGCGATCGCTGCCATTCGGATCTTTGGCATCAAAGTCTCCGTTTATTTGAGATATCGCGAGGTTGAATCCCCGCGCACCTCTAGGCGTTTAATGCCCATGCAGACTACCATCCGGAGGCCGTGCAGAAGGGCCTCGTATTCGGCTGCGTTGTTGGAGTCCGTATACATTATCTGAAGGACGTATTGGACTGTGCCCCTGGTTGGGGACGTCAGGACGACGCCAGCCCCCAGGCCGGCCAACATTTTGGAGCCGTCAAAGTGCATGATCCAATTGGAGTATGCGTCGTACTCTTTAGGGAGTTCGGCTTTGGTCCATTTGGCCACGAAGTCGGCCAAAACCTGCGACTTAATAGCTCGTCGTGGCTTATAGGTTATGTCGAATGGAAGGAGCTCTATGGCCCATTTAGCAATCCGGCCCGTCGCGTCGCGGTTGTTTATAATGTCGTTAAGAGGTACTTCGGAGGCTACCGTTATCGAACACTCTTGAAAGTAGTGTCGCAGCTTCCGGGATGTCATGAACACCGCGTATGCTATCTTTTGATAATGTGGGTACCAGGACTTGCATGGAGTTAGGACGGTGGACACATAGTAAACCGGTTTTGAAGAGGGAACTGTGTCCGTCCGTTTCTCGTTCGACGACGAGCACCGCTACCGACAACTTGATGTGTTGCGGCGATATATAATAGCATTGGTTTGCCCATGTTGGGCGTGGCCAGGACCGGATTTGTTGCCAATATGGCTTTTATTTCTTCAAGTCCAGCCGTGGCGGCATCCATCCACTCGAAGTGTTGGTGCTTGGAGGAGGCGGTAAAGGGTAACGCCTTTTCTCCCAAGCGGAAATAAAGCGGCTTAGAGCCGCTACGCATCCAGTCAATTTTTGTATTTGTTTGAGGTCTTTTGGAATATCTAATTGTGACAGAGCTCGGATCTTGGCTGGGTCTTTTGGAATATCCAATTGTGACAGAGCTCGGATCTTGGCTGGGTCCGTTTAGCCAACCCTCCAGTACGGTTCCGTGCCCTTTAGGGGGTTTTTGTTTTTTGATGTATAACCCAGGTGCTTGGTGATGATGCACCCTTTTATTTCGGACTAGGGCTGTATTCGGGGCCGGATTATCCCAAAATTTACTTTCGGTTTTCCAAGCACTCTCCATCGCACAGTACTTTTGTACTATGGTCACCAAGTCAGCAAAGCGTGTAATTTCGCGACGACTTATGGCGTTTAGGATTCCCTTGTCCGTGCAATTATTGCAGAAAAGTGAGATTGCTTCCTTCTCTCGCATTCCTTTATCATGTCCATAACCAGGAGGAATCGGCCCGATAATGATGTCTTTGTTTCAGCGGGCTCTTGCGGTCGGGATAGATCGCTAATGTTTGGGTGGGCGGTGGAACTAGATCTGGAACCCGTCAATTTAAGACTCGAGGGCGAAGTTTCGAACTTGGAAGTTTGGATTTTGAATGCTATCAATGAATCCAACCCGCCGCCCGACTTTAAGTTCGTGGCTTGATCGACATCCGTCCCTCTGCGGGAATCCGGCATGGAGGGATCGGGAATCGGACGTAGCTAGTCCTTAAGATAGAAGAAGAATCGCCGTATTGCTCCTCTATCACATCAACATGATGGGTAGCCTGGGGAGAGTTGATCTCTCTCGATCGGTTTTAGGCCCGATCTGGTGGTAATCTGTGGCGACTCCCGAGGCGGCGATGCGATCCAAGAGCTCGTTTACGGAGGAGAGCTCGATCGGATCTAACTGCTCGGCAAGTTCGAGTTAACGTGAAGATTGGTTTCGATGACCGAGAAGTCATCGTCGGTGCGATGGCGAACTGGCGGTCATAAGAAAACCACCTAACCAAAGAGTCGACCCGGTGGCCAAGGCTCCTTTGGCGATAGTATCGTCTTTAAAAGGCGGGATGAGGCATCCTTCCGACGGCGGCGGCACGCAGGAAATCTCAATGAAAGCACCAATGTCGGTGTCAAAACCGGCGGATCTCGGGTAGGGGTCCCGAACTGCGTCTAGGCGGATGGTAACGGGAGACAAGGGAAGCGATGGAGGTAATACCCTACTCCTGCTTGATTAATATTGATGATATGGGTAGTACGAGTAGATCTACCACGAGATCAGAGAGGCTAAACCCTAGAAGCTAGCCTATGGTATGATTGTTGTTCGTCCTACGGACTAAAACCCTTCGGTTTATATAGACACCGAATAGGGTTAGGGTTACACAGAGTCGGTTACAATGGTAGGAAATCTACATATCTGTATCGCCAAGCTTGCCTTCCACGCCAAGGAAAGTCCTATCCGGACATGGGACGAAGTCTTCAATATTGTATCTTCATAGTCTAGGAGTCCGGCCAAAGATGATAGTTCGGCTATCCGGACACCCTCTAGTCCAGGACTCCCTCACACATCAAGAGACGCTTCAACTCCATTCGTGAACAAGTCAAGGATGGAGACATAGAAATATGCAAGATACATATGGATCTGAATGTGGCAGACCCGTTGACTAAGCCTCTTCCGCGAGCAAAACATGATCAGCACCAAGACTCCATGGGTGTTAGATTCATTACAATATAATCTAGATTATTGACTATAGTGCAAGTGGGAGACTGAAGGAAATATGCCCTAGAGGCAATAATAAAGTTGTTATTTTATATTTCCTTATTAATGATAAAGGTTTATTATTCATGCTAGAATTGTATTGATCGGAAATCTTAATACATGTGTGAATACATAAACAAACACCATGTCCCTAGTAAGCCTCTACTAGACTAGCTCGTTGATCAATGATGGTTAAGGTTTCCTAACCATGGCCATGAGTTGTCATTTTATAACGGGATCACATCATTAGGAGAATGATGTGATGGACAAGACCCATCTGTTAGCTTAGCATAATGATCGTTAAGTTTTATTGCTATTGCTTTCTTCATGTCAAATACATAGTCCATCGACTATGAGATTATGCAACTCCCGGATACTGGAGGAATGCCTTGTGTGCTATCAAACGTCATAACGTAATTGGATGATTATAAAGATGCTCTATAGGTATCTCCGCAGGTGTTTGTTGATTTGGCATAGATCGAGATTAGGATTTGTCACTCCGAGCATCGGAGAGGTATCTCTGGACCCTCTCGGTAATACACATCATAAGCTTGCAAGCAAATGACTAAGGAGTTAGTCACGAGGTGATGTATTATGGAACGAGTAAAGATACTTGCGGGTAATGAGATTGAACTAGGTATGAATATACCGACGATCGAATCTCGGGCAAGTAACGTACCGATGGACAAAGGGAATTACGTATGTTGTCATAACGGTTTGACCGATTAAGATCTTGGTAGAATATGTAGGAGCCAATATGTGTGTGTGTGTGGGGGGCTAGCACACAACATACAATTGCATAGCCGTGTGCGGCGTCCCCCTCCACCGTTTACACCCCCGGTCATATTTTCGTAGTGCTTAGGCGAAGCCCTGCAGAGATCACTTCACCATCACCGACACCACGCTATCGTGCTGACGGAACTCATTTACTACCTCGACATCTTGCTAGATCAAGAAGGCGAGGGGCGTCACCGAGCTGAACGTGTGCAGAACGCGGAGGTGTCGTGCGTTCGGTACTTGATCAGTTGAAGCGCGAAGAAGTTCGACTACATCAACCGCGTTGTTAAACACTTCCGCTTACGGTCTATGAGGGTACGTAGACACACTCTCCCCCTCCTTGCTATGCATCTCCATGGATAGATCATTGAGTGTGCGTAGACTGTTTTTGTTTTCCATGCAATGATTCCCAACAATATTTTACTACTTGATTTTTATTTTGCTAATACGCAAAGCTTGTGCATTATTCATTGATAGGTAGAAGAGAATACAGTTTCGGGCATTACACTTAGGGACGTACACGATAAGCCGGCTTAAGCACAACACCGAAGCAGCAAGAACAAGGCGGGGCTGCTCAACCCAAAGAAAAAGAATCAGCCTATGCCTATGATGTTGGAGCCAACGGATTGTATTACTAGAAATTTTCTTAAGCGACATTTTGAAAATATGTGATGTCATTATTCAGCATTGCTAGCTACTCTGTCCTACGCTGACGTCATCTAGTCCCCGTCGAGGTAGATGAGGGTGTGGTCGTCTAGCGGCAGACCGAGCCTCCAACAACTGTCGTGCTATGTATGACCGACTCCTCTTCCTCATAGGGACCAGCAAAGAGGGTGATATGCCACTCCTCTCCGCCATCGGTTGCGAGGCGGAAGTGCTCCTGAAGGCACTTTGTTCGCGGCAGTGATGCTCCACTTTGCGGGCGGAGAGGTCCATAACGACCCTAATTGTGTCCCAGGTCACGGACTCGGCCTCAAAGGAGATGAAGCGGAGGTTGGGAGGCATCGGATGCGACGATATCATCTTATCATTGGATGATGGCGCCCGAGGCAACAAATCCACTACACCCGATGCCACATTAGTCGTCCCATGTGTCGCGACGCGAGGAGAATGTTCTGGTAGCCACGAGAAGTGCAATGCAGGGAGATGAGGCAACTGTGAAAGCATACTCTCGTCTCGTCGTCGAGAATGTTGAGCCAATACCCTGCGGGCCGACACGACAACATTGTCATCCATCGAGAGGTGACTAGGAGGTGGTGGCTAGTGAATGAGGAGGAGGCAGCGGCGACTAGGGAGCGAAGGAGGCGGACATGGTTTACGTGATGGGGAAACTTCACCTTTGAGATTTTATAGCCGGAGACGGCGGGGAGATGATGTCGTGTGAGGTAGAACTTCACAAGGATGTATTCCCGTTTGCGCAGGTGGTGCACCTGGCGTCCTCGTGCTCCGACCATGTTCCTATCATGGTTAGGTTGGCACATGCAGAACCCCGGCGTACAAAAAGTGCTCACAGGTATGAAATAATGTGGGAAAGGCACCCTCATCTCGAAGCTATGATCGCAGAGAGTTGGGGTAAGAGTAGGCCGAGCGGGCACTTGGGGTCGGTCCGTGATGCCATGAAAGAGATGATGCAGCGTTTGCGGCATGGAGTAAGGAAAACTTCGGGCATGTTATCTCAGAGATTGAAAAACTACGGTCTGAACTGGCGGACTTGCAGCTGCACGATGCGGATAGGGTGGCCATCAGGCAGAAAATGTATCAATTAGATGAGTTGCTGTACCGCGAGGAGGTGTTGTGGTTGCAACAGTCACGAATAACATGGCTAAAGGAGGGTGAAAGGAACACGGCGTACCTACACCGCCGGGCTGTGTGGCGGGCTCGCCGAAATCACATTCAGCAGTTGCGACGTCTTGATGGAACTTGGTGCTCGTCTCCATCCGATATGGAGCTGTTGGCAACTTCTTATTTCAAGGAGGTATTTACAAATGACCCTCTCCTCTCCTCGGAGTCGGTCCTGGAAAAGATAGCTCCGCGGGTCACACAGGAGATGAATGCCGCGTTATGTGCACCATTTAGTGATGAGGAGGTATCTAACGCCCTATTTCAAATAGGGCCACTCAAGGCACCTGGTACGGATGGATTTCCCGCTAGATTCTATCAGCGTAACTGGGCAGTCATGAAGGGGGAGATTACTGCGGCGGTCCTGGAGTTCTTCAACACCGGAGTAATGCCGGCAGGTGTGAACGAGACAGCTATTGTACTAATCCCGAAAGTGCCTTTCCCTAAGGAACTCAAGGATTTTCGTCCAATAAGTCTGTGTAACGTGATATACAAGATTGTGTCTAAATGCTTGGTAAACCGTTTACGCCCTTTGTTGGCTGAGTTGATCTCTGACAACCAGAGTGCCTTCATTCCTGGTAGGCTAATCTCGGATAATTCAATAATAGCCTTCGAGTGTATCAATCATATTCAGACAATGAAGAATAACTACCCGGCGGCTTGTGCTTACAAGTTGGACTTGTCAAAGGCGTCATTTACCGGGTGGATTAGGATTTCTAGAGAAAGCTTTGGGCAAATGGGGTTTTTCGCAACATGGATCTCTTGGATCATGGCTTGCGTAAGATCATGACATACTCGGTGAAGTTCAATGGAAAATTACTTGATGAATTCTACCCTTGAGGGGCTACGGCAAGGTGATCCATTGTCTCCTTTCCTTTTACTTTTGTTCTTTGATGCCTATGCGCTCTTATTACCAAATCAGTTGAGGATGGGGAGTTGAAGGGAGTGACCATCTGTCGTGGTGCTCCGGAAATATCTCACTTGCTTTTTGCGGATGACATAATGATGTTCTTTGAGGCATCGAGCCAGCAAGCGGGCATAGTCAATGTGCTGTTGAACACTTATACTGCGGCGACGGGACAACTTATTAATCCCGAAAAGTGTTCCATCCTCTTTTCTGACAACTGCAGCGCGATGGTGGCGGATGAGGTAAAAGACATATTAGAAGTTTCACAGCAAGCTTTTGAGCCTAAATATTTAGGCTTACCTGTGCCAGAAGGAAGAGTGCATAGAGGGCAATTTGAAACGGTACAGGAGCGAATAAGAGCAAGGTTGATTGATTGGAGTGAATAGTTTGTATCTCTGGGGAACAAGGAAATTTTGATTAAAGCTGTTGCACAGGCCATTCCTACATATGTGATGAGTGTCTTTAAATTGCCGGCATCAGTCTGTGACGACTTAACACGTATGATCAGGCAATATTGGTGGGGTGTGGAGAACGGTAAGAGGAAAATGGCCTGGCTTAGTTGGAAAAAAATGGTTGTCCCTAAGTCTATGGGGGGCATGGGATTTCGGGACATGAGAGCATTCAACCAGGCCTTGCTGGCTAAGCAGGCTTGGAGATTGTTGGACTGCCCAAACAGCTTGTGTGCAAGATTATTAAGAGCAAAATATTATCCCCATGGTAACCTGTTGGACACGGTGTTTCCAACCAGTTCGTCAGCAGTGTGGAAGTGGATTGTACATGGGCTTGAGCTGGTTAAGAAAGGAATTATTTGGCGTGTGGGTGACGGAACACTGATAAGAACTTGGAGAGATGCTTGGATCCCAAGGGGTCACAACTTTCGGCCGATAACACCGAAGCATAATTGCAGACTCAACTGGGTGGCAGATTTCCTGAATGAGCACGGTGCATGGGATGAACAAAGGCTGAGAGAACATTTTTGGGACATGGATGTTCGAGAAATTCTTAAGATCCGTACTTCACCGAGGAATGGTCAATACTTTATAGCCTGGTTCCCGGAAAGAAGTGGACTTTTTACGGTAAGGAGTGCATACCGGCTGGCGACTATTGGCAGCGTCCCGGAGAGGACACCGGCGACCAGCAACAACCCGTCCGGGGAACGGCCGGTGTGGCAATGCATTTGGGCAGCTAAGGTTCCCCTAAAGATGAGGATATTGGCGTGGAAAGTAGTCTCGGGTGCACTTGCAACAAATTCCTGCAAACACCATCGGCATATATCCACAAGAGACAGTTGCCCCTTGTGTGCGAGAGAGAAGGAATCCAGTTTCCATGCTCTTTTTACGTGCGATCATACGCAGGCGATATGGCAACAAATGAGGATGGTATGGAAGCTTCCAAGCCAGGAACTCCTGCATGATACAGGGCAGGATTGGTTGCTAAACCTGCTGGCAAACTGTGATGAGTACATGAGGGATTGTGTAATTATGTTGGTCTGGCGCATTTGGTCGCTCCGCTCAGATCTGGCTCATGGGAAGGAAGTTCCTCCTGTGGCTACAACTGTATCATTTTTGTGCAGCTACATGCAGTCCCTCGATCTGTCAAGGCGGTTTTCGACAAAGGATATTATCAAAGGAAAAATGCAGGTTGGGTGGGAGGCTCCGGCCACTGTGCAGGCGGAGGCCATAGCTCAACCATGGCCGAAGCCACCACCGGGGAAGGTGGCCCTGTCGGTTGATGGTGCTTATTTACATACTGATGGCTCAGCTGCGGCATGGATGGTGTTGAGGAATCATGATGGGAGCGTTATCTTTTCAGATTACAGATACATATTTAACTGCAACGAAGCGTTGGAAGCGGAGCTGCATGCACTGATGCAAGGTATGGCGCTAGCAGTCCAACACTGTGAGCTCCCGGTCATAGTCCAGTCGGACTCTTCTATTGCCCTATCCGCCCTCTCGGGCGACAACTTATCTAGATCTGCCTACGAGCACTTAGTTGTTGAGATTCGTCACCTAATGATAGATAAAGTTTTCATTCCGTTGAAGATTAGTCGTGTGCAGAATAGGGTAGCAGATCGTTTGGTCATGTATAGTCATACAGAGCGTACCACTGCTGTATGGCTTGGCCGAGGTCCGCCGTGTATCGAGGATCTCTTACCTCGCGATTGTAACCCTATACCTTTGAAATAAAACTCTTCTATCAGCGCAAAAAAATAAGAACTTCACAAGGCTCTCTATCTTAGTCCCCTGATGTGTGCAAGCTGGGAGCCAGTAAATACTCTCACGCTTACATTAGCACCGACCTGGTAATCTATCTGATTTGCAATGCACCGCCTGCTCTGTTGATGCTCTTTATATCAGCTTCTGTGCTAGAAACCGGGTTCAATAGATTTCACCTTTTATTTTATGCCTATATAATTAAAATCAACAAAGTCGTTGTAGTATAGTGGTAAGTATTCCCGCCTGTCACGCGGGTGACCCGGGTTCGATCCCCGGCAACGGCGTATTTTTTTTCAAATTTTCATTTCGACGTATTTTTTTCAAATTTTAATTTCGACAATCAGATTACAACATTATGCTATTCATTATTTTTTTTTCAAATTTTCTGACAATCAGATTACAACATTATGCTATTCAGTATGTTTTTCAAATTTTCATTTCGACAATCAGATTACAACATTATGCTATTCAATAAATGAGACGGGGTTCTCTTATACCTGCCCTACATTTTTTTTGCGGGGATACCTGCTCTACATGGTTGTCACGCATGTGCCTTTTTGTCTATTTCTCTCTAATGATGATGCACATTCAGCTTCATTTTGTGAAAATCCGTTTGCTTTGATGATTGTGATATTTCGGGCTCCAAAATCTGAGTTTGATGAAAGAACTAAAGAATACATAATATCACCCTCTAGGGTTTATTCACCATAAATTAATCAATATGCACTATAATATAAAGAAAAGGTTAAGGCATATACCCATGTTTATCATCTTGTCATAATTTTCTGTTGAAAACATTCATCGTCATCTTTTTCTTTTCAAAACTCCAAGACCGCGTTTGGCAGCTTGTTTTTTTTAGAGTATTTAAAGAATACAACATGCTTTTCTAAACCACGGTTTGGGAAACTCCGATGTGTTTACCATCTACAAATACCATAGTTTTATAAATCACACTATTCCAGTATCGTGTTTTCGATATTAATTGAGAAAGAGGTATCTTTTTTAAATCAACATGACAGTAATAGTTGCCTAGTCATTTAAATGCCGACGGTTTAGATTACCCCTGTTTTAGCAAACCCATGCAGCCAAGCTTGGCCTATTTGTTAGGGCTCTAGGATACATGTCTTGACAAACTGAACAAGGGCAATCGAAAAGATCATATGCGTTTTTTCATCATGCTAGGATTAGGCGACCGAGGGGTGACACCCTCACCGCCACAACTATTGCGTGGTGATACTGCCATGCACCCCCGTGTGCTATGGACCTGTTGCGACCTTGTCTGACCCTTCTCCACTAGGGCTCCGCACCCGTGTAGGTGTCAGCCTGGAGCATATTGAAAAGGGTACATCTGGCACCTACACGACGACTAGAATTAAAGGGGGCACAAAACCTAACCTCTCCTCCAAGGAGTGGAACACTCTGGATTACTTAAGGCATCGTAGGGTTGGTGTGGAGGACCACCTTAAACCCTGATTCCACCTGACCACGTTCGACCACCAGATCGGCGATCCACGACGACTGCAAGAACTAAAACAACGACGAAGCCGGTGCAACCTTGGGGGAGCATGTCAGAGGCGACTAAGGACAACCCAAAAGTTGGTGTGGGCGTTTACGTGGGTCCCTCTGTGGACGTTGCCCGCCTGAAACCAACTGATGGAGGATCTGAGGCCCTTGCACTAGCGAACCCAAACACATTAGCGGTTGTTGTCGCGGACCGGCGCGAGGAAGAGGTACATGGGGCGCACAACATGAGGTATTAGGGGTGGAGAGAACTTAGGTGACATGGTCGAAAGACTGTATTAAAGGCGAGGGCCACGAGGAGGAGGAGGCCCTAGCTAAGATCGATATGGAAACGGCTAGCGCGATCTAGGAGCAAGAACATCCTTGCACGAACATCATGTTGTTTTATTATCTCCAGAACCCACACCACACATATTGTTCGATGATCTTTAAAGTCCAATCATGCCATTGATCTTATTTTGATATTGTTGAAAACATAGCTATTGGGGACTAATATGTTCATTAAGAATATCTACATGTTTAGTTCCCATGGATGCATTATGTGTGGATCACGAAACCGTTAGAAGTGACCATATCTCAAGTCATATGCCATGATGAAGAAAAGTATGTGGTTTCTATTTGTTCTTGACTTTAGAGATCCCGCACTAGTAAGAGGGGATCATTGTGGACATGCAAATGACTTGCTCAGACCGCATCTTTATTTACCCTACCAAAGAAAAACCCAAAGCTAAAAAGCTTCCCTTAAACACATGTTCTATCTTGCAAGAAACACAAGTTCACACATGGCTCGACAATCCGAGCAAATTTTGCCTGGAATGTCTGTGTAGAACTAAATTGACAACAGAAGGTTGGAAGTTTGGGATGGACGATGGCCGAGTTGTCCGCGCAACTATCCAGGCATTTGTCTTAAGGGGGAGGCACCCGAGAGCTCATATTTATGGCCGAACGTCGGCTGGACTGTCCGGGCACCCGGACTATCACATGCAATTTTGTCCTAACTAACTGACCCTTGTTATGTGCACTTGTTTCTTCGGATGCTGTTTTGCAGTACCCAGTAGTCAGACTGTCCAGACGTAAGTTTTCTGCTCAGAAAGACTAGTTCCCATGGGAGGCATAAATACTCTCCGCCACTTTGTGGAGGGTTGACCACTACACTCATATGAACCCTAGAACACGCAAGTGCTCCCTCTTACTTTCTCCTACACTAAATCCTAGACCCTGGAGAGATTCGTGAGAGTTCTTGAGAGCAAATCCACTCCTTCTCCCTCTTTTGACCAAAGAATTATGTGACTTGAGCAAGTCTTCAACATTTCACCCTTGATCCTGTTACTCTTGGAGATTGGAGTCCTCCAATGAGAAATGAACTTGTGATTTATCCTGAATGTTTGTTGTGATATCTAGAGGAGAATAGGGTAAGCCTTAATAGTGTTAGTGTGCCTTCGTGGCAACACCCACCCATCCAATGGTGACTAGCATACCTCCAAGAAGTGAACATAGGGATACGTCCCAGTCTTTGGAGTTTCAGTTATCCCTAACCATAACACTTACATGTTGATACTTTGGTCCCTTCACCTTGCACTTGTTATCATGTTGTGTTGTTTTCCTCACCATATTGTTATTATCATATTGTGCTAGAACTTGACTTAGGAACTGTTAGGCTCACTTTTATATTCCACACTTTTCTAAAATTGCTAATAAGTAATTAAAATGTGCAGTTGTACCTATTCGCCCCCTTTATGTCTATCTCAATCCTTTTAATTGATATCAGAGCCTCACGCTTCATCATTTGGCTTAACCGCCCTAGAGCAAGACATGCAAAGAAGGGAAAGAAGTGGTATTTAAGTCCACATAGCAAAGTGATTAAATTACGGATACCTCGTCGCAAGATGAAAAGATAATATCTATGTGGACTTAAATAAGGCATTAGATAAACAATCCATCGACCTTCAATCGATGATTGATCATGTTGTAGAGATAAGATTGGCATCAGGAAGCCCTAGTGGTGATGCTATCGCTCTGGCGGTGGCTATACCATTTGTGGTCAAGCTCGATGCACATCCTACCACTACCCTACCCTCGAGAATCAGTTCAAGTGAATATGGATGAAACTTCCCTAAACCATCTGCCCGAAAACCTAAAAATAACTTTCAAGGCACACCCCTCTTTGTATGATGCAAAGGGGAAGTTTTGAACATGGAAAATTGAGATGCATGATCATATCAAGAGCACAACTGAAGAATCATGGAAAATTGTGGGAACTTGATATGCAGATGCTCACATACATGCACGTAGACTCACCCCTGTGAACGCACACAGGCACACCCTACCCTATGAGCACCTCTAAACTACCGAGACATCACAACATCTTGAGATTGACAAAGTCACCACATGTGCCTCATAGTAGACAGTGACGTCTTCTCCCACTGAACGAACTTCGCCGGGAAGTCAAAAAATTCAAGAAAATGCGAGCACCGGTGCCAAGTCTAAGATTTGAACACCAGTGGGCTAGTTCCATCACAAAAAACTTAATCATCGGAGCTAGGGTTCCTTTGCCTCCCGCCGGCTCCGGTCCACCTCGTCTCCATAGGCCTTAGGGCCATGGAGGCACGGTGGACCTCAGCCATTGTCGGGGGAGGGATCTTCTTTTGTTTTTAGGTGTTTTTGTGAATTCATTTATGGTTTGTGCCATGCTCAGGCACATTCCGGTGTCCGTATTGCTGGGAAACGTAGTAATTTCAAAAAAATTCCTACGCACACGCAAGATCATGGTGATGGCATAGCAACGAGAGGGGAGAGTGTGTCCACATACCCTCGTAGACCGAAAGCGGAAGCGTTATGACAACGCGGTTGATGTAGTCGTACGTCTTCACGATCCGACCGATCCAAGTACGAGCGTCACGGCACCTCCGTGTTCAGACACGTTCAGCTCGATGGCGATCCCGGACTCGATCCAGCAGGTGTCGGGGATGAGTTCCGTCGACCTGACGGCGTGGTGGCGATGATGATGCTCTACGGCGCGGGGCTTCGCCTAAACTCCGACGATATGACCGAGGTGGAATATGGTGGAGGGGGGCACCGCACACGGCTAAGGAACGATCCGTAGATCAACTTGTGTGTTCATGGGGTGCCCCCTGCCCCCGTATATAAAGGAGGGAGGGAGGAGGAGGCCGGCTCTAGGAGGGGCACGCATGGGGAGTCCTACTCCCACCGGAGTAGGATTCCCCTTCCTAGTCAACTAGGAGTCCTTCCATGTATTAGGAGTAGGAGACAAGGAACGGGAAGAGAGAAGGAAGGAAGGAGGGGTGCGGCCCTCCCCTAGTCAATTCGGACTAGGCCATGGGGGCGCGCGGCCTGCCCTAGGCAGCACCTCTCTCTTTCCCAGGGCCCAATAAGGCCCAATACTTCTCCCGGCGAATTCCGTAACTCTCGGTACTCGAAAATACCGAATCATTGGAACCTTTCCGATTTCGAATATAGTCGTCCAATATATCGATCTTTACGCCTCGACCATTTCGAGACTCCTCGTCATGTCCCCGATCTCATCCGGGACTCCCAACTCCTTCGGTACATCAAAACTCATAAACTTGTCATCGTAACGTTAAGCGTGCGGACCCTACGGGTTCGAGAACTATGTAGGCATGAACTAGAACTATTCTTGGTCAATAACCAATAGCGGAACCTGGATGTTCATATTGGCTCCTACATATTCTACGAAGATCTTTATCGGTCAAACCGCATAACAACATACGTTGTTCCCTTTGTCATCGGTATGTTACTTGCCCGAGATTCGATCGTCGGTATCAATACCTAGTTCAATCTCGTTACCGCAAGTCTCTTTACTCGTTCCGTAATACATCATTTCATAACTAACTCATTAGTTACAATGCTTGCAAGGCTTAGGTGATGAGTATTACCGAGAAGGCCCAGAGATACCTCTCCGACAATCGGAGTGACAAAACCTAATCTCGAATTATGCCAACTCAACATATACTTTTGGAGACACCTGTAGAGCACCTTTATAATCACCCAGTTACGTTGTGACGTTTGGTAGCACACAAAGTGTTCCTCCGGTAAACGGGAGTTGCATAATCTCATAGTTATAGGAACATGTATAAGTCATGAAGAAAGCAACAACAACATACTATACGATCGTGTGCTAAGCTAACGGAATGGGTCAAGTCAATCAGATCATTCACCTAATGATGTGATCCCGTTAATCAAATAACAACTCTTTGTCCATGGTTAGGAAACATAACCATCTTTGATTAACAAGCTAGTCAAGTAGAGGCATACTAGTGACACTTTGTTTGTCTATATATTCACACATGTATTATGTTTCCTGTTAATACAATTCTAGCATGAATAATAAACATTTATCATGATATAAGGAAATAAATAATAACTTTATTATTGCCTCTAGGGCATATTTCCTTCAGTCTCCCACTTGCACTAGAGAACATCGATAGTTCACATCATCATGTGATTAACACCCATAGTTCACATCGCCATGTGACCAACACCCAAAGGGTTTACTAGATTCAGTAATCTAGTTCACATCGCTATGTGATTAACACCCAAAGAGTACTAAGGTGTGATCATGTTTTGCTTGTGAGAGAATCTTAGTCAACGGGTCTTTCATATTCAGATCCGTTATGTATTTTGCAATTTTCTATGTCTACAATGCTCTGCACGGAGCTACTCTAGCTAATTGCTCCCACTTTCAATATGTATCTAGATCGAGACTTAGAGTCATCCAGATCGGTGTCAAAACTTGCATCGGCGTAACCCTTTACGGCGAACCTTTTGTCACTTCCATAATCGAGAAACATATCCTTATTCCACTAAGGATAATTTTGACCGTTGTCCGATGATCTACTCCTAGATCACTATTGTACTCCTTGCCAAACTCGATGTAGGGTATACAATAGATCTGGTACACAGCATGGCATACTTTATAGAACCTATGGCCAAGGCATAGGGAATGACTTTCATTCTCTTTCTATCTTCTGCCGTGGTCGGTTTTGAGTCTTACTCAATTTCACACCTTGTAACACGTGCAAGAACTCTTTCTTTGACTGTTCCATTTTGAACTACTTCAAAATCTTGTCAAGGTATGTACTCATTGAAAAAATTTATCAAGCGTCTTGATCTATCTCTATAGATCTTGATGCTCAATATGTAAGCAGCTTCACCGAGGTCTTTCTTTGAAAAACTCCTTTCAAACACTCCTTTATGCTTTGCAGAATAATTCTATATTATTCCGGATCTACAATATGTCATTCACATATACTTATCGAAATGCTGTAGTGCTCCCACTCACTTTCTAGTAATTACAGGCTTCACATAAGTCTGTATAAAACTATATCCTTTGATCAACTTATCAAAGCGTATATTCCAACTCCGAGATGCTTGCACCAGTCCATAGATGGATCATTTGGAGCTTGCGTATTTTGTCGACACCTTTAGGATTGACAAAACCTTCGGTTGCATCATATACAACTCTTCTTTAAATCCATTAAGGAATGTAGTTTTGTTTATCCATTTGCCAAATTTCATAAAAATGCGGCAATTGCTAACATGATTTGGACAGACTTAAGCATCGCTACTGGTGAGAAAATTTCATCGTAGTCAACACCTTGAACTTTGTCAAGAACCTTTTTCGACAAGTCTAGCTTTGTAGATAGTAACACTACTATCAATGTCCGTCTTCCTCTTGAAGATCCATTTATTTTCTATGGTTTGCCGATCATCGGGCAAATCCATCAAAGTCCATACTTTGTTCTCATACATGGATCATATCTCAGATTTCATGGCCTCAAACCATTTTGCGAATCTGGGCTCATCATCGCTTCCTCATAGTTCATAGGTTCGTCATGGTCAAGTAACATGACCTCCGAATGGGATTACCGTACCACTCAGTGCGGATCTCACTCTGGTTGACCTCGAGGTTCGGTAGTAACTTGATCTGAAGTTACATGATCATCATCATTAGCTTCCTCACTAATTGGTGTAGTAGTCACAGAACAGATTTCGTGATGAACTACTTTCAATAAGGGAGAAGGTACAATTACCTTATCAAGTTCTACTTTCCTCCCACTCACTTCTTTCGAGAGAAGCTCCTTCTCTGGAAAGGATCCATTCTCAACAACGAATGTCTTGTCTTGGATCTGTGATAGAAGGTGTACCCAACAATCTCCTTTGGGTATCCTATGAGGACGCATTTCTTGATTTGGGTTTGAGCTTATCTGAATGAAACTTTTTCACATAAGCATCACAACCCCAAATTTTAAGAAATGACAACTTTGGTTTCTTGCTAAACCACAGTTCATATAGTGTCGTCTCAACGGATTTAGATGGTGCCCTATTTAACGTGAATGCAGCTGTCTCTAATGCATGATCCCAAAACGATATTGGTAAATCGGTAAGAAACATCATAGATTGTACTATATCCAATAAAGTACGGTTATGACGTTCGGACACACCATTATGATGTGGTGTTCCAGGTGGCATGAATTTGTGAAACTATTCCACATTGTTTTAATTGAAGACCAAACTCGTAACTCAAATATTTGTCTCTGCGATCAGATCGTAGAAACCTTATTTTCTTGTCACGATGATTTTCCACTTCACTCTGAAATTCTTTGAACTTTTCAAATATTTAAGACTTATGTTTCATCAAGTAGATGTACCCATGTCTGCTCAAATCATCTGTGAAGGCCAGAAAATAATGATACCCGCCGCGAGCCTCAACACTCATCGGATCGCATACATCAGTATGTATTATTTCCAATAAGTTTGTTGCTCGTTCCATTGTTCAAGAACGGAGTTTTAGTCATCTCGCCCAAAGGCACGGTTCGCAAGCATCAAATGATTCATAACCAAGTGATTCCAAAATCCATCTTTATGGAGTTTCTTCATGCGCTTTACACCGATATGACCCAAACGGCGATGCCATAAATAAGTTGCACTATCATTATTAACTTTGCATCTTTTGGCATCAATATTATGAATATGTGTATCACTACGATCGAGATCCAACAAACTATGTTCATTGGGTGTATGTCCATCAAAGGTCTTATTCATGTAAGCAGAATAACAATTTATTCTCTAACTTTTAAATGAATAACCGTATCGCAATAAACATGATCAAATCATATTCATGCTCAACATAAACGCCAAATAACATTTATTTAGGTTTAACACTAATCTCGAAAGTATAGGGAGTGTGCGATGATGATCATATTAATCTTGGAACTACTTCCAACACTCATCATCACTTCCCTTCAACTAGTCTCTGCTTATTCGTAACTCCTGTTTGAGTTACTAATCTTAGCAACCGAACAAGTATCAAATACTCGGGGCTACTATAAACACTAGTAAGGCACACATCAAACACATGTATATCAAATATACCCTTGTTCACTTTGCCATCCTTCTTACTCACCAAATATTCAGGGCTTTTCCGCTTCGGTGACCATTTCCTTTGCGATGTAAGCACTCAGTTTCAGGCTTTGGTCCAGCTTTGGTCTTCTTCACGGGAGTGACAACTTGCTTGTCATTCTGCTTGAAGTTTCCCTTTCTTTCCCTTTGCCCGTTTTGAAACTAGTGGTCTTGTCAATCATCAACACTTGATGCTCTTTCTTGATTTCTACCTTCGTTGATTTCAACATCACGAAGAGCTCGAGAATCTTTTTCGTCATCCCTTGCATACTATAGTTCATCACGAAGTTCTAATAACTTAGTGATGGTGACTAGAGAATTCTGTCAATCACTATCTTATCTGGAAGATTAACTCCCACTTGATTCAAGCGATTGAAGTACTCAGACAATCTGAGCACATGCTCACTAGTTGAGCGATTCTCCTCCATCTTTTAGCTATAGAACTTGTTGGAGACTTCATATCTCTCAACTCGGGTATTTTCTTGAAATATTAACTTCAATTCCTGGAACATCTCATATGGTCCGTGACGTTCAAAACGTCTTTGAAGTCCCGATTCTAAGCCGTTAAGCATGGTGCACTAAACTATCAAGTAGTCATCACATTGAGCTAGCCAAACGTTCATAACGTCTGCATCTGCTCCTGCAATAGGTCTGTCACCTAGCGGTGCATCAAGGACATAATTCTTCTGTGCAGTAATGAGGATAAACCTCATATCACGGATCCAATCCGCATCATTGCTACTAACATCTTTCAACATAGTTTTCTCTAGGAACAAAACATATGAAAGCAACAAACATAGGGAAGCAACAACGCGAGCTATTGATCTACAACATAATTTGCAAAATACTATCAGGACTAAGTTCATGATAAACTAAAGTTCAATTAATCATATTACTTAAGAACTCCCACTTAGACAGACATCTCTCTAGTCATCTAAGTGAACACGTGATCCAAATCAACTAAACCATAACCGATCATCACGTGAGATGGAGTAGTTTTCAATGGTGAACATCACTATGTTGATCATATCTACTATATGATTCACGCTCGACCTTTCGGTCTCCGTGTTCCGAGGCCATATCTGCATATGCTAGGCTCGTCAAGTTTAACTCGAGTATTCTGCGTGTGCAAAAGCTGGCTTGCACCGTTGTAGATGGACGTGAAGCTTATCACACCGATCATCACGTGGTGTCCGGGCACTCTGAACTTTTGGCAACGGTGCATACTCGGGGAGAACACTTCTTGATAATTTTAGTGAGAGATCATCTTAAAATGCTATCGTCAATCAAAGCAAGATAAGATGCATAAATGATAAACATCACATGCAATCAATATAAGTGATATGATATGGCCATCATCATCTTGTGCTTGTGATCTCCATCTCGAAGCACCATCATGATCACCATCGTCACCGGTGCGACACCTTGATCTCCATCGTAGCATCGTTGTTGTCTCGCCAACTATTGCTTCTCGACTATCGCTACCGCTTAGTGATAAAGTAAAGCAATTACATGGCGTTGTATTTCATACAATAAGCGACAACCATATGGCTCTGCCGATTGCCGATAACTTCGGTTACAAAACATGATCATCTCATATAATAAAATATAGCATCACGTCTTGACCATATCACATCACAACATGCCCTGCAAAAACAAGTTAGACGTCCTCTACTTTGTTGTTGCAAGTTTTACGTGGCTGCTACGGGCTGAGCAAGAACCGTTCTTACCTACGCATCAAAACCACAACGATAGTTTGTCAAGTTGGTGCTGTTTTAACCTTCGCAAGGACCGGGCGTAGCCACACTCGGTTCAACTAAAGTGAGAGAAACAGACACCCGCCAGTCACCTTTAAGCAACGAGTGCTCGAAGCGGTGAAACCAGTCTCGCGTAAGCGTACGCATAATGTTGGTCCGGGCCGCTTCATCTCACAATACCGCTGAACCAAAGTATGACATGCTGGTAAGAAGTATGACTTATATCGCCCACAACTCACTTGTGTTCTACTCGTGCATATGACATCAACGCATAAAACCTGGCTCGGATGCCACTGCTGGGAAACGTAGTAATTTCAAAAAATTTCCTACGCACACGCAAAATCATGGTGATGGCATAGCAAGGAGAGGGGAGAGTGTGTCCACGTACCCTCGTAGACCGAAAGCGGAAGCGTTATGACAACGCGGTTGATGTAGTCGTACGTCTTCACGATCCGACCGATCCAAGTACCGAGCGTCGGCACCTCCGTGTTCAGCACACGTTCAGCTCGATGGCGATCCCGGACTCCGATCCAGCAGGGTGTCGGGATGAGTTCCACAACCTGACGGCGTGGTGACGATGATGATGCTCTACGGCGCGAGGCTTCGCCTAAACTCATGACGATATGACCGAGGTGGAATATGGTGGAGGGGCACCGCACACGGCTAAGGAACGATCCGTAGATCAACTTGTGTGTTCATGGGGTGCCCCTGCCCCGTATATAAAGGAGGGAGGGAGGAGGAGGCCCGCCCTAGGAGGGGCACGCCATGGGGAGTCCTACTCCCACCGGAGTAGGATTCCCCTTCCTAGTCAACTAGGAGTCCTTCCATGTATTAGGAGTAGGAGACAAGGAAGGGAAGAGAGAAGGAAGGAAGGAGGGTGCGGCCCCCCCTAGTCAATTCGGACTAGGCCATGGGGCGCGCCCTGCCCTAGGCAGCACCTCTCTCTTTCCGCAGGGCCCAATAAGGCCCAATACTTCTCCCGGCGAATTCCGTAACTCTCCGTACTCGAAAATACCGAATCATTCGAACCTTTCCGAACTCCGAATATAGTCGTCCAATATATCGATCTTTACGTCTCGACCATTTCGAGACTCTCCGTCATGTCCCCGATCTCATCCGGGACACCGAACTCCTTCGGTACATCAAAACTCATAAACTTGTCATCGTAACGTTAAGCGTGCGGACCCTACGGGTTCGAGAACTATGTAGGCATGACCTAGAACTATTCTTGGTCAATAACCAATAGCGGAACCTGGATGTTCATATTGGCTCCTACATATTCTACGAAGATCTTTATCGGTCAAACCGCATAACAACATACGTTGTTCCCTTTGTCATCGGTATGTTACTTGCCCGAGATTCGATCGTCGGTATCCAATACCTAGTTCAATCTCGTTACCGGCAAGTCTCTTTACTCGTTCCGTAATACATCATTTCATAACTAACTCATTAGTTACAATGCTTACAAGGCTTAGGTGATGAGTATTACCGAGAAGGCCCAGAGATACCTCTCCGACAATCGGAGTGACAAAACCTAATCTCGAATTATGCCAACTCAACATATACTTTTGGAGACACCTGTAGAGCACCTTTATAATCACCCGATTCGTTGTGACGTTTGGTAGCACACAAAGTGTTCCTCCGTAAACGGAGTTGCATAATCTCATAGTTATAGGAACATGTATAAGTCATGAAGAAAGCAACAACAACATACTATACGATCGTGTGCTAAGCTAACGGAATGGGTCAAGTCAATCAGATCATTCACCTAATGATGTGATCCCGTTAATCAAATAACAACTCTTTGTCCATGGTTAGGAAACATAACCATCTTTGATTAACAAGCTAGTCAAGTAGAGGCATACTAGTGACACTTTGTTTGTCTATATATTCACACATGTATTATGTTTCTGTTAATACAATTCTAGCATGAATAATAAACATTTATCATGATATAAGGAAATAAATAATAACTTAATTATTGCCTCTAGGGCATATTTCCTTCACGTATACTATCGTCCAATATATCAATCTTTACCTCTCGGCCATTTCAAGACCCCTCATCATGTCCGTGATCTCATCTGGGACTCCGAACAATGTTCGGTCACCTAAACACATTACTCACAATACAAATCGTCATCGAATGTTAAGCGTGCGGACCCTACGGGTTCGAGAACTATGTAGACATGACCGAGACACATCTCCGATCAATAACCAACAGCGGAACCTGGATGCTCATATTGGTTCCTACATATTCTACGAAGATCTTTATCGATCAAACCACAATCACAACATACGTCATTCCCTTTGTCATCGGTATGTTACTTGCCCGAGATTCGATCGTCGGTATATTCGTACCTAGTTCAATCTCGTTACCGGCAAGTCTCTTTACTCGTTCTGTAATGCATCATCACGTAACTAACTCATTAGTCACATTGCTTGCAAGACTTATCTTGATGTGCATTACCGAGAGGGCCCAGAGATACCTCTCCGATACTCGGAGTGACAAATCCTAATCTCGATCTATGCCAACCCAACAAATACCTTCGGAGACACCTGTAGAGCATCTTTATAATCACTCAGTTACGTTGTGACGTTTGATAGCACACAAGGTGTTCCTTCGATATTCGGGAGTTGCATAATCTCATAGTCAAAGGAATATGTATAAGTCATAAAGAAAGCAATAGCAATAAAACTTAACGACCATTATGCTAAGCTAACGGGTGGGTCTTGTCCATCACATCATTCTCCTAATGATGTGATCCCGTTCATAAAATGACAACACATGTCTATGGTCAAGAAACTTAACCATCTTTGATTAACGAGCTATTCAAGTAGAAGCATACTAGGGACACTTTGTTTTGTCTATGTATTCACACATGTATCAAGTTTCCGGTTAATACAATTCTAGCATGAATAATAAATATTTATCATGATATAAGGAAATATAAATAACAACTTTATTATTGCCTCTAGGGCATAGTTCCTTCATAAGCCTTAGTCGGTGTGCCTTCCTGGTAACACCCACCCATCCAATGGTGACTAGCACCCCTCAAAGAAGTGAATGTCATGATACATCTCCGTGTCTGGAGTTTCGGTTATCCCTAACCATAGCTCTTACCTGTGGTTTTCTTTGGTCCACCTTGCACTTGTTATCATGTTGTGTTGTTCTACTTACCATATTGTTATTATCATATTGTGCTAGAACTTTACTCACTGTAGCAACTATTAGGCTCACTTTTATATTCCACCCTTTTCTAAAATTTCTAATAAGTAATATTGCAATTGTACCTACCCACCCCCTTTATGTCCACCTCGATGCTTTTAATTGGCATCAGAACCTCGTGCTCTATCTTTTGCCTTAACCGCCCTAGAGCGAGACATCCAAAGAAGGGGAAGAAGTGGTACTTAAGTCCACAGAGCTAAGTGATTCAATTGTGGATACCTGGTCGCAAGATGAGAAGATATTATCTCTGTGGACTTAAATAAAGCATTAGATAAACAATCCATTGACCTTCAAAACGATGATTGGTCAAACGGTAGAGACAATATTGGCATCCGGAAGCTCTGGTGGTGACGCTACCGCTCTGGCGGTGGCTATATCATTTGTGGCCAAGCTCGACGCACATCCTACCACCATCTACCCCCGAGGATCAATTCAAGTGAATATGGATGAAACTACCCTAAACCATCACCCCGAAAATTTAAATATAACTTTCAAGGCACACCCTCTTTGTATGACGCAAAGGGGAAGTTCTCAACGTGGAGAATTGAGCTGCATGATCATATCAAGAGCACCATCAATGAATCATGGGAAATTGTGGAAACTTGAGATGCAGATGCTCACATACATGCACGTAGACTCACCCCTGTGCGCGCACAGACGCACACCCTACCCTATAAACACCTCCGAAATACTGAGACGTCACAACATATTGAGACTGAAAAAATCACCACAGGTGCCTCATAGTAGACAGTGACGTCTCCCACTGAACAAACTTCGCCGAAAAGTCCAAAAATTCAAGAAAATGCAAGCACCGGTGCCAAGTCTAAGATCTGAACCCTAGTCGGCTAGTTCCATCACAAGAAACTTAACCATCAAACCTGGGGTTCCTCTGCCTCCCGCCGGCGCCGACCCGCCTCGTCTCCGGTGGTCGTAGGGCCATGGAGGCGCGGCTGACCTCGGCCATTGCTGGCGGGAGGGATCATATTCCGTTTTTAGGTGTTTTTTTAGTTCGTCTAGGGTTTGTATCATGCTTAGGAAGACAAGACAGTGACGGCTCCCTGAAGATGAAACAAGGTTCACTCCGCCTAACACCCGTTCTGGTGATGCCTCTAGCGTTGTCGAAGTATGCGTGGAGGTGTGTCTCCGGTGGATTTGCTTGGATCGGTCTTTGTTCATCTTCGTTCATGTGACTACAGGTTGAATCGTTTCGATCTACTATATTTCTCTTCATGACGACAGTTGCTGCTCCGATGTGTTGGTCCCGTGGGGCCCGCTTCTGGCAAGGGAGGGACGATGACGGCCATCGGTGGCGCGCCTTCGGCTCGCTCCGGTGCTTGTAGGCATCGCTAGGCGGTCTATGTAATTTGTGTCATTTCTGTGTTCTTTTTACTATCATGGCACGACGAATAAAACGGAGGATTTCTTGAAAAAGAAAGGTTTTAAAACGCTCTATTGACAACGTACGTTTTCTTTTCCAATCCAAAGTAAAAAGGAAGAAGTAAAAGATAACGTACATTTTCTTGTCGTCCAAAATACTCAAAACCCACGGCAACAAGCCGATCACTGGAGCCCACGAGCAGCACGCAAGTCGGAAACCCAGGCGTACGTAGACGGGTCCATCGATCGATCCGCATCTCGATATCTCCAACTCCTCCGCCCTGCCGCGCGGGCCCAACTCGGCGCCAAAAAAATCCATCTCGCATCTCACGCTCTTCTAGCTCTCTCCCCGCCATGGAAGACCGGCAAGCCACCGGCGGCGCCACGACCAAGGTCCGCGTGAACGGCACGCCGGCCGAAGCGACGCTCTCCACCACCACAGGCGGCTGCCCCGAGCTCCGGTGGCGCTGCGCCGGAGCCACGGCGGAGAGGAGCCTCTCGCTAGAGGCCGACGTGCTCGGAGCTGAGGCGAGCGGCAAGGAGGTCGTCGTCAGGGCCTTCGTGGCGGACGACGCGGCGAGACCTCCGCCGTGCGCCAAGGCTGGAGGGAAGAGGCGCAGGAGGGAGTACGTCTTCGAGATGGCCGACGGCGAGGGCGCGGCCGCTGCGTGGGGCGAGACGCTACGGCGCTGCTTGGACTCGTTCGGTACGTGCCTTTGATGCCTCCTTCCGTCGTGCCGGTCACCACGCGACCAGTCCAAACCGTCTCGGATTTTTCGATTCCTCTGATGATGTACAGTGCTTCTCCAATCTAGATGTCACGAGCTGCTCCTCTGTTTTATCAAATGGAGTATTTTTTTATGGGATTATATCAGCTGTTTCTAGTTGAATGCGATGCTCCATTAGCGCAAAAGATTCATATCTTGTGATGAACATGTGATAATAGGCCGGCCCAAGAGATTGTTCGTCCTCATCAACCCCTACGGCGGCAAAAGGCGGGCAAGCAAGATCTACGAGGCAGAAATCAAGCCCCTGTTTGAAGCCGCCGGCGTCGAAATCACAATGCAGGGTAAGGTTCTCCATGGTTTCTTCGAAGCTATCTTCCTCTCCTACATTCTTGGCTCTTGCGGTTATTTTGATCCGTCTGGTCCGTGGTTTTGTTATTTTGTTTCAGAGACCCGGTACCGGGGGCATGCCCGGGAGGTGGCGTCCTCTCTAGACCTTGCAAGATACGACGGGATCGTCTGCGTCAGCGGCGATGGCGTCCTCGTGGAGGTTGGTAACACGCAAATATTCTATACCATGTTTAGTTTGCATGGTTGGCATGGCACTGCATGACAGGGGTCGAATCCACAGCGTTGACTCCAGTAGTTGGCATCCGATATGCAGCTGCGAGTTGACTTCACATAATGTTAGTGGATGGATCTCACATGATCATCTTGTCTGAAGGTTGGCGATAAACAAAAAAAATCTGAGATATATTAACAGCATCTGATGCAAGTTTAGCTTAGCGTTTTTAATGCCTTCAAATATACTCATTCGCTGAACAAAAATCTACCAAGAAAACATAGAAAATATCGTACATGCTGTAAGGTTCCTACTTTTTTTTCCTTCTCATGCTGACATTTCTGGCATGTAGCTTGTGAATGGAATTCTGCAAAGATCAGACTGGGAGGAAGCAATAAGAATGCCAATTGGGGTAGTTCCAGCTGGTAAAGAACAACTGATCTTTTTTTAGCTGGATAACAATCGATCTTCGGTCAGACACTAGTAGCACAAAAAATTCTGAAAGTGCCCAGACATGTGTGTTGGTTTGTTATTTATGCAGGCACAGGCAACGGCATGGCCAAATCACTTCTGCATGCTGCCAGCGAAACGTGCTCAGTTTCAGACGCCGTGTTTGCCATTATCAGAGGTCATAGTATGCTTTCAGGCACATAATATAAGTTTCCACGGCAGTTTCAAATAGAGAAATCTGATGGAAACAACAACTCTCTCGTTGCACAGGTCACAAGCAGGCCTTGGATGTTTGCACTATAGTGCAAGGGGAAAAAACCGTTTTCAGCGTGCTGTCAACTACTTGGGGTACGCAACCATGAAATCAACAATATCTGTCAAATTCCAATGGAGCTTCTGCGGATGCTTAATCTGACTCTTTCAGAAAAATTCCAGGTTTGGTGGCGGATGTTGACATCGAGTCCGAGAAATACAGGTGGATGGGGAGCGCGCGGTTCGACTTTTATGTGCGTATAATCTTGGTTCCTTAGTAATAACTTGAAATCTTTGGCAAACCGATGCCTCACATTGTAACGAGTTCTTTTTGACTGATCCCAGGCTCTGGTTCGCATAATGAACTTGCGCCGATACCGCGGAAGTGTCCACTTCGTGCCTGCCCCGGGCTACGAGGCATACGGAGATCCTGTCAAGCAATCCGAGACTCCCATCGTGGAGCAAAACGGCGAGTCTCGGGTGTGCTCTTATCAAGGTCCTAGGGCCGAGTTTCAAGGTTCAGACTGGAGATCCATCGATGGCCCGTTTGTGGGTGTGTGCGTCTACAACGTGCCATGGGCTGCCGAGAACGCCATGGCAGCTCCTGAAGCCAAGGTAATATTTTGTCTTTGTTTCCCAATGCTAATCTGATCAAGCTCCATTTGCTTCTGCAAAACCAAGTGCTGGTGTAATTTGTGCGACATGCATGGTTGCGGCTGTGATGCAGTTCTCAGATGGCTACATGGACGCGGTGATACTGAAAGACTGTCCGAAGGCTGATCTTTTGGCTCTGCTGCTGAAGATGAGCGATGGGAGCTACGTGAAATCGCCACATGTTACGTACGTCAAGGTCGGCCATTTTTTCCCTGTCAACCTGATAATCAACTTACAGCAGTTCAAACACCGTGCCAACCTTCTTCCATACAGTGGTTCATCAGTAGAATTTTTTCTTACTGGTTTGACTTTGCAGGTGAAATCCTTTCGGTTATCCCCGGGGCAGCTCGTGGAGGATCCGAAAAGGGGCGGCATCGTAGACGTGGACGGCGAGGTGGTTGCCAGAGGAGAAGGAACGTACGGCATGAACCAGGATCAAGATTTGATGGCCTATGGCCCTTCTGTTCAGCTCACCGTGCACCAGGGCTTGGCCACTGTATATTGTCCAAAATGATCCTACCTTGCCTTCTCTCTCCAGAGATTGTCCATTCGTGTCAATTGCTTTATTCCTGTTCATATTTTCAAAGTACTCCATTGTATCGAAAACAAGATTCTTCAAGAAAAGGTCACACGTCTCTGAGCAACAAAATGTGCCTCGTCTTGCTTCAGTTTCAGTTCCAGTCCGAACCAGCCCAAACTGTTGGCGCCCCGTTGTGCTTTCGTTGAATCACACTGCGACCACCATTCTGGCAAAGCTTTTCACCGGGACTGCTAGTCGACAGCGATGTCTTCACTTCCCAGTGAGCACATTTAACTATTCACTCAGTCTTGACAAAGGGTCCTCCAATTACCTTTCCAAAAGTAACTGCAGAAAGTTCAGCTACAATACGGAATTATGGAGCTTAGCCCTCCACAAAATTACCAAAATGGTAAGTGCCACACGTAGGTGCGTGGCACTCTGGCCCTGGCGTTTTTTGATGACAATTTCAATCATATAAGGATGGCAAATTCCAGTGATACACAGGCAAATTTCTGTCAAAAATAAACTGAAATGCGAAAGTTGCCATGCTTGCGAACTAAAGTCATCATCCACGCGTAACTAAACTTGCCCTTGAAAATGTTCGGAGTTACCATGTGCTCGTACCTGACGTTCGACACTTATCAGGGTCCAAAATTATTAGATGAGATTATTGAATGTACATGAAACTATTGGATGCTAGTGCATCTCAGTACACAAGGGGTAACTGTTACAAGCACCACCAATCAAAAGTAACACGCCGACACAGGATAACAAATTAACGACAACAATTGTGGAAGAGATTCAAATTTAGACAGGCGCCGCAACACTAGTGGGCCCATTCAGAGGAAGAGTGACAGATGGAGCGACCGACAAAGGCGATGGAGAGAGCTGAAGTGCAAGTGAGATTGAGGCACTCCAACCCCTGACAGGCAGCGGGTGGAGACGAGATCATTGGAGGGGAAAGATGTTGGTCCTGCTGCATGAAATAAATAAACGAATGGAACTTTGGAACAAATGAAGTATTTGAAAGAGAAAGATAAAAACAAATATTTAAAAAGTTCATATTTGCAAAGGCACTGGGGGAATATTGTACCTTTTCTCTTTATTATAGTTGCAAGTGTGGAAATTCTGTGAATTCCTTCCAGCGGATATGCTCAATCTTTGGCCAGCTTCCCCCGTCAGGTGCTCTGCAGCTCTTCTGCAGGAGTTCAGAATTCCACACGACTATGTGCTGGAGGGAGGATGGCAGATCTGGTAAAAATGATATATTGGGACACATGTGGATTTCGAGTTTCGTCAGGTTGGAGAAGCACTTCAGATTTCTTGGCAGGGAACTCATTTCGCAATCACGTAACCTGAGGCACTTGACAGATGTGAAATCTGTTGATTCTTCGAATGAAACAGATGCCTCCTTGCATCCTTCAAGAGACAGAAATGGTGGAACTGTAAAACCTTCAGTCGAGAGCATGTAGTTGAGCATCATAAGGCTGCTAACATATAGTGATTTTTGTACCCGGAACTGTGAAATGCACTTCCCGTCGAGCTTCGGGACGTCTGTCAAATGTACATAGCGAAGTTGCAGGGAAGACAGTCCTTCAAGAAAGCACAGATCAGGGATACCTCCTAGTGATAGTGATTCAAGGGAGGTCAGATGACCAATCGACAAGGATGCAGAGCTTCTGCACCCAAACATGGAAAGATTCATCAGGAATGGCAAGTCACAACTGAAGAAATTAGCTGTGACCATGCACCACTGTATACGGAGACTCTCAAGAGATAATGGCATAGAATCTGCTCCACGTGCCAAGTCTACAGAAGGGCAGTCAATTGAAAATTTGAAAGAGAGGTAGCAGCTCGTAACCCCCCTAATGATCTGAGACACCAGCAGGACCTAATGTGAAGGAAATTGAGCTTTGTCAGATGTTGTAGAACCACTTGTGATGGAAATGTAGTTAAAGTCATGATCTCCATCAAGGACAAACGTCTCAGTGACGTGAGACCGTCAAGGCAAACAGCTAATGCCCCATCTGTAATACTGCATGAAGAAAGATGAAGTTGACAAAGACCAGACGGTGGAACCAAGGGCAAGCTGATGCTTCTTCCATAAATGAATCTCAGCCTCTGCTCGTGGCAACATATCCATGCCTTGATGATATCATCTTTCAGCATTACCTCACCGTTCTCTCTTTCTACAGCATTTGCAATGGTTTGAAGATGTGACATGTCAGCATCCATTAATGTCATCATTTGCTTCAGAGATGAATGTTCTGACGATAATGCTCTCTTGATATTAATATGCGATCTGGAATCCACCTCCCACAGTGAAGCAAGTTGTGATGCCAAGTAGTCTGTTCTCATGATGTTCTTCCTCTGATCATGCTGTTCTAGCTCATCACTGGCAATAAACATAAGCAGTGGGCAACTGCTAATTGTTAAGTGCGTGAGGGCTGCTGGAAGATAAGATAATGTTTTCAGAGTCCAGATATTCTTGAGCTTCAGTTCAGAGCAATGCCTGAAGAGCTCGGTATTGAGTGGTAGGCCTTCTAACGCACTGCAATTGACAGTCTTAAAAGATTCCAGATTCTAAAAATACGAAACCTTAAGTAACCAACTTGGATACTTGGCAGATTTGTAACCCTTGATTTTAAGGCCATTCAATTGAGGCGGTGGCATCAAGCCTTCTAGAATCTCCAACTGTAAACTATCATCTGCATTCATGCTATTATTGCAACCCCAGACAAGATTCAAGCTTCCAATATGACTTTTCTGATATAGCTTCGATTCTAAGGCTTCATCCTTTCCAGTGACATTCTCGAGATTTCTGACTCTTAAACTGCCACCAAGCTCTTTCATGTCTCTGAGCTGCCGCAACTCACATCCCTTCTGTTTTTGCACACAAAATTCTTTAAAATGCTGGAGCAAAGTTAGCTTGCCTATATAAGGGATTTGAGGCAGAGCTACTTCATACATCCTGTATCCCAGATCTTGATACCCTTCAAGATGCCGTAACTTGCTTAATTTGCATAGTTTGTGAGGCAAACTCTTAACTTTATGGTTCAACTGAAGTAACTGTAGGTGGTAAAGAACACATAATGATCCAGCCAATTCGGTAATGGAAGTTTTGGTGAGGTTTAAATACCGGAGGTGCTTCAGCTCACCAACAGATTCAGGTAGCTTGTTACTATTGTAAAAGCACAAATAGAGTACACATAGCTTCTTCAAGTGTTGCAGTACCTGATGGAAAATATAAGCCACATCATCTGTAAGTGGGTCAATGCAGATAACAGTGTGCAAATGATGTAGCTTGCAGATAATGTGTTGATGTTGTTTCATACTCTCAACACGAACAGATAGATGACGAACGGTGCATGGTATTTCTGCCACCTTATCATCTTCTAATCTGAAGCAATCTTCTTTAGAGAGCAACTCTGCCAAATCATGAAGAAGATCATGCATAATGTAGTATGTCTTCACAAATCTATCAGAAAATGGTTGCAAGAAAGACCCAGAAACTATCTCATTGAGGTAATCTTTTCCAACATCTACCATTCTCCTGTTCTGTTGGCATGGATCAACAAATCCCTCCGCAATAAGCAGGTGAACGAACTCATCTATGTTATACTTGTGCCCTTTCGGAAACAAGCTGCAATATATAAAGCACCTCTGCAGGCGTGGATCTAACTTTTGATAACTCCACAACAGAGCTGTTCTGGGCTCACCTAAATTCTCAATTTTAAAGTTAGAGCATCTTTCCAGGCAGGGACATTCATTTTCCCTTTCAACTGGGAACCAACAACTTTTGCAGCCAAAGGAGACTGTCCAAGCCTTTTAACTATCTCCTCTCAATCTCTTCTAGCCTTTCAAGCAAGGGAGGATCTCTGATTTGTGCTCCGGTGAAGGCATAGTATTTGAAGAGTGCCAGGAACTGAGCATCTTTCATGCTTTGCAAATGGAACAACTTCTCACAGCAAAGAGCAGCTGGAAATGTATGCCGTCGGGAAGTTACCAAAACTCTGCTTCCCCTATGCTGAGAAACTAGAGGAGCTAAAAGTAGGTCCCATTCCATCTCACTGTTTGAATCATCAAACCAAACATCATCCAACACAAGCAAGAATTTCTCCGATTTTTGCAGTATGTCCCTTAGTTGGCATTGGAGAGTATCCAAATTATCAACACGTGGGCACTCCCTCTTAGCAGCGGATTCAATGATCTCCTGTGTATGACAACGGACATCAAGTTTGCGTGAGATGCACACCCACATCCGGACATCAAAATGTTCTTGTACCCTCTTGTCGTTGTAAACATGTTGTGCCAAGGTGGATTTTCCCATACCTCCTGCTCCGACAATGGCCAAACCCGCATATATAGCTGAATTAGCCTCAACGACAACCGGCTGAGTAAGAAGGTTTATTATATCATCGCGATCCTTGTCACGGCCTATTACTTTCAGAGGTGGTAATGACGTGGCCTGAGGAACAATTTGGCTCTCTGCACTGTTGCCAGCTGGTACGCAAAGAAGCTCACGCAACTCCCTGCCTTTCACCAGAATGGCCTTCAGTTCATTCAGCTGGTGAAGTAGCTTCTTGTTCTTTGGGAGGAGATTAGATAACATGTTAGAAGCAGCACGCAGAGGATTCAAAATAGTGCTGGTTGATGAGGCACGGGGTGGCGAGGAATCTCTCCCACTCTTTGCTTTGCGCTCGAGGAGGTCGTACTCATGCATGTCCAGCAGGTCTTCGGCTTTGTAGAGGGCTTCTTTGAGCTCCTGGACCCATTTGTCCAACTTGACCCTGTGATTGCCCTTGTTAGCTGCTTCAATCATCAGCTCGAACTGCGGCATGATGGTGGTCTCCAGTTCATGGAGCTCGCTCGCCATGTCAACCCCAAGGTATGTTGAAGCATCCGCGAGGAGCTTCTTCAGGATTGGAGATGCTGCCAATTGCAAACCAACCAGCACCACTCCTGTCATGGATTTGCAATTTTTTGGGGGTATTTTTCTGCTTCTTGACTTCTGAGAATGCACGGAATCGGGTATGGTGTAAGGACAAAAGACACAAATGGGGGAAAGCTAGGAGGATATAAACAGGCAAGCAGCTAAAATAACTCCAATGACAGATCTTTTTTTCTCTCTTTCCTTTTTATGGGGGGTGGGGTTGTGGCTACTTGGATAGTTGTATGCAGGAGGAGATGAAAGAGCGTTTATTCAGGGGAATTGGGCGGAAAATTAACAGGTAGATCACCGTAAACAGGAGCAAGAACTTTTCCCCCTCTTGCTTTTGACTTATTATTTTTTGGGTATGGAATGACCCAAATAAATGAAAAAAGGGCAAGAGAAGTGCTTCTGGAGGGGCAAACTGTCGGTGAAGGCAGCAATGGATGAAAAACCTGTAGAAGTGGGAAACAATAGATCAATTAGTCGATTGCAAAGGGAAAAGAAACACAGCACAAAGGGCAGGTTTTTCTTTCTCCTTTTGTGCCACAGAAGTATTTTCTAGAGGTAAAAAAAGATAAAGAGGGGGGAACCTAACAAGTTAAAACAGCAAAGGAACTTCTGGAGGTGCAAACACGCGGTGAAGCAGCAACGGATGAAAAACCTGTAGAAGTGCGAAATGACAGATAAATTAGTGAGCTGCAAAGGGAAAATAAACACAACACAAAGGGCAGGTTTTCTTTCTTCTTTTGTGTCAACACAAGTATTTCTAGAGGTAAAAAAAAAGGGGGGAGGGGGGGGGGGGGCAATAACAAGTTAAACCACCAATGGAAGGATTTGAAGCTTACGATGGTGGACCTTGGAATCAGAGTTACCGGAGCGGCATGGCAACGATGGCGGATGCAAGGCTGCTGGAGAGGCCGGTTGGAGCTAGTGTTGTATTACAAGAGAAATGAGACGCAGAACTCTCCAAGCAGCAGGTCAACAAGACTATTGATATGATCCAATGTACACAGCTCTGATCCAGCTACTTATCTTTTCTTAAATTGAGCTGAGCTGGACCCGCTAAAAAACTAAACAGTAACCACTTGGATAGCTCTCTAATCAATAAAAAAATGTGCAAGTGGCCTGGGTTACAATCTATAAAATAAGAACAAATGACAGTTCATTCATGTTATGAAACTATGAAAATACTCGTTCAAAGAGCATCCTTTGACATATTTCTGTAGTTTCAAATAATCCGATGGTGATAATGGACCTGGTTTTAGCACATCAAAACCAACAAAGTCAATAAACTGGTGGCTTACATTACCTGCTTCTACCATTTTATTCTTCCTCACTATCACTGGCCTTTCACACTTTCCAAGTACCGTTTCAGTTCAGAAAGCTATGAGCAAGAATAAAATATGACTCTATTGGTCTTCGACTACAGGAAATCCATGAAGATGTATAATTTGCAAATGGGTAGCACGATTTCCATCAAACTAGGTGATATGATTCACCATCGGACTGGGTTCCGTGAAAACGCAAACCAGAGGAAGGTGAGATGAGCCTAGGAAAAATGTCCTGCCAAGCATCATGTCAGAATAATAATTAGCTTTTCTTTTGTCCTACTAAAAGCTTACAAATTCAAACGAGTTCTGAAAATCACACATATAAGTAGAAGATCTGAGGTTCACATCTGAAAATTACACATGAATTAATTTTCAATTGGAACAATTTTGGCATGTTAAAATATCTGAAAATTTATTCAGCTTCCAAAGTTCAGAAAAAATTGCGGAAAAACACCAAAAGATCAGAAAAAATAACATTTACATTCATAAAACACAACTCTGTTTAGAGGTTTTGGGTGTCTATTTGGTTAAGGAAGAAAGCACACTAGTGAGCCAGTCTAAGGAATAGGCATGTTATAAGAGAAATAACCTGCATTACAGGCATATGTTATAGTATTAGTTATCATTTCCTAAGGAAGAATTGGTAGATTAGCAGGCATATGCAAACATTCTACATTGAATGGACATCACAAACGAACATTGTACAATTGTACCGTATATAGCCAATATGCAACAGAATCCAACGAAAAAATGTCAACTTTCCACAAAAAAATGCATTTTTATCATTGACAAACAAGAGAGTATAATCCAAATTACACATATGGATGGCACTGCAGTAGTGATCCAACGACCACAGAGTACAAAGAAAGGAACAATTCAGAAGCAAACCTTACAAAACCTTTATTGACATCGAGAAGTAACAGAGTTGGAATACACTATCCATACAAAACTATCAAATCAATGATGCAATTTGGTTAAACCCAAGTGTAGACACATCATGACTTGTATTTTCATGACTGAACATCCATGTATCTTTGGACCAGTCCAGGATAAGCAAGTGCACAAAGCTAAAACATCAATGCAATCAGTTCCAACTGCCCTAGATTAAAACAAGATCGTTCTTGTAAACTGAAAGATCACAATATCACCAGGACAGTGAAATATAAATTGAAACTTATTGCTTTCATATTATTGACGGAGAAGAAACATATCCAATAGAAAGGACAAAGGCAAGCATTCTACCATTTGATGGACATCACGGAGAAACATCGCACCACATATAATAATTATGCAACAGAATCCATCTGGAGATTTTTTTGTAAAATTTGCTCTGTTGTCGACAAAGAATAGAACACAATTCAAATTACACTCATATAGCACCCACAGTAGTGGTCAAAAGACAACATCATAACAAAGTAGAAACATAGGAACAGCTCAGAACAAAACCAATCCTTTGATCACAAACAGCAGTGGAAGCGAGGCCATAAACACACTGTACGCTGAATACAATTAAGGGTCCCTACAATCAGTATGAAACAATCCATCTGTAGGGGACAACTTTCCATAAGATTGGCATTGTTGTCGACAAACGATATAGCTTGAGCCAAATTACACATATGTATACCATTGCAAGACAAGAGCATGACAAAACAGAAAGAATAACCAACTCTGAACCAAGCCGATCATCGTTCACAGGCCAGCAGTGGGAAGCGAGGCCATAAACGCGCTATAGGCTGATTCCAGATCAAAATTGAGCTGTCTGGCCTGCTGATCTGTGAGCTCGTCCCCAGCCCCCATCTTATGCAGCTTTGCGAGCCACTCGTTCACCTTGACCTTCCCCTCGAAGTCGGGCGGCAGGACGGTACCGAGCTTCCCCATGGAGGTGGAGAGGTCGTGGAGCAGGGGGCGGACCTGGTCGTTGGCGAGCATATTGAGCTTGACGGCGTCCATGGCGGTGATGAAGCTCTGGACGCACTGGGCGATGGCGGATGCGGAGGCCGCGGTGGCGGGCGGCGCGGAGGAGGAGGCGGTGGCGGCACGGAGCTCGATGGTGGCGGGGACGCCGGACTGGACGAGTCGGTTGAGGGCGGCGGGGCAGTCGAGGCGGTAGGCCTGCACGAAGCGCGGGATGGTGACGACCCCGGCGAGGGAGGAGGAGAGGGAGTTGAACTGGGAGATGAGCTTGAGGCAGTCAGCCTCGTAGTCGGCGGCGGAGACGAGGTCGCGGACGTAGGCGCGCTCCAGCTTCTCCGTGGCCTTGATGATCGCGTACAGGTCCGCCAGGCTCTCCAGGAGCTCCCGCTCGCGCTTGTCGTTCCACAGCTTCACCTCCATCGGCGCCGGCGGGCGGCGTCCGCCTCCGGCCTCCCTCTCCCCGGCGAGCGATTTGGGGGCTAGGGTTTCGTGGCGTCGCGCGAGATTGGGGGCGAGGGGGGCAAAGAGGGGAAGGAAGCGGGGTGTGGGGAAGCTTGGGAGGACGAAGAACTACGAGGGGTTTCGTGTAAAGTGTGGAGTCTTTGATGCTTCTCCGCACGCACGCTGTAGTCTGCGAGATCGCAACGCTCTGTTGCTGTGCACGCGTTTATACTGCCTTTCTTCTGACTGAAGCTTTCTTTCGCTGGTAGTCGGCCAGCCAAAAGCAAAGACGAATGGAATTGCACGGCAGCTTCTGCTGCCCGCGTGGTTTAGGCCAACTCCACCATGCGACCTCAAACAGATGTTCGTTTTGTTCGGATTTTATCCATTTGGATAGGGCAATAGGGTCATATCTGGGAGTGTCCTGGATTGCGGTGGTCGTGTGCCCAGCGCGCGGCCGCATCCGTTTGCTTCATCCTGTCCACGTCTATTTAAAAAAAAAAGCAACGTTTCAAATGCCAAGCCCTAGTTCATCAGGCCAGCGGCCCCAGTTCATCACGCCGGCAATAGAGCCAGCGGCCTACACGTCCATCGCCAGTAACTCAGCCAGCGGCCGTCAACACAGCCAGCCTTCAAAATAATAGTTGTCCTCGCCGGCAACACAGCCGACCTCCAAAATGAATGTTTTTCTCGCCGGCACACAACCAGCAGCCCAGCCGGCAGGCGGCACCCATGCCAGCCTCCAAAAAGAACGGCCACAGCCGATCGGATGACCTAGTTCAGGTCGTACGTCGAGCATCTCCTTCTGCCTGGCCTCGAACCAGGCCCTCGTCTTCTCGCTCATCTTGGACAAGTCCACGCTCACGATCGCAAGGGCCACCTCCTTCTCTTTGGTGGCGGCATTGGTGGCCTCGATGTCGAGCTGCCTCTGCCTTGCCTTGACATTGTCGGCCTCGATGTCGAGCTGCCTTTGTCGGGCCGCCTCCTCCATGTCGAGCTGCCTTTGCCGGGCCGCCTCCTTCATGTCGATCTTCCTCCTCTTGGTCGCCTCCTCCATCTCAAGCTTCTTCCTTTGAAGGTCTAGGTATTGCTTCATTTGCTCGTCCTTGCTTTGCCGCTTCTTCTCGTCACTCACATCCTTTTGAGACATCATGCCATGCAAAGTGCCATGCAATGCCATGGATGAGGCATCACGTATGTCGTCAACCTTGGAGTTGGTCTTGCCCCTCGGCCTCTTGCACGCCTCGCCATCTCCACCTCTGGCGAACTTGGTCGTCTTCATGCCTCTCTTCCTTTGAAGTTCACGGTATTGGTCCTTGAACTTAGGGCAATTGTTGATGATCGTCCAACAATGTGTAAGAGTGAATGGCTTGTCATTGTGTCGGGCCTTGAATGCCTCCAAAGATTGAAATGCCTACACCACATGATCAACAATAATTGAACATGCAAACATATACAAGGCCGAAGTCTCATGGCCGTAGCAAGGAAAAGGACTAGGATGAGGAGAGCATACCATGTCCCCAACGCTGAGACCACTCACGGGCTGTGCTTCAACGCTCTCAAATGCGGCGCAATACTTGTTGCACTCTTGTTGGATGAACAACCACCTCTTTTGAATCGAGGTGATGCCACGCTTGCTTGTAATTTGGTAGGGCTCAAACATCTTCCTTTCATGGAATGTTTTGTGGACTCTCGTCCAAAAAACAAGGCCCTTTTGTTGCGCGTCGGTCCTCGGATCTTGGCTAATCTCCATCCAACATTGGCAAATCAACTTGTCCTCATCTTGTGTATATGAACCCGTGTGAATGTTCTTCCTCCTCTTTTGTGCTTCCGCTCTTTGGGTGAGCTCGTCGATGAACAATGGCTCGCCACTAATATCAACGTCATTGCCTTCTTCTTCATCACCATCACCTTCGCAATAGATGTCATCGTCTTCATGCCACGAGTCACCATGGTCGTAGTCAGCACGGTCGTCGGCCTCTTCATCGGGGACGTACTGGGCGCGGCCATCCTGACTTTGGGTCTTGTCGGGATCGTAGGCATGGCCCTGCCCACCCTCGAAGCTCACGTCCTCCATGTACTGGTTGTAGAAGGGGTAGTCGACCGGTGGCGTTGGTGTTGGCATTCCGTCAAACAAGACGCGGGGGACCGGCATGGTGCCCGTGCTTGCTTTCTTAGCATCTCAACGGACAGAGGGTCGCCGCTGCTGGACTCAGGCATGATGTTGAGGTCGATGACGGCCGAGGGCGCGGTGTGGACGGCGCGATCACGCCAACGTCCGGCGACCCCGAGAAACGGGTCTGGCCGTCGTGCCTTGGCGGAGGAAAGCCGGGCGACATGGGCGTGGTCCGCGACGTCGGCGACTAGCAGTGCGGAGGCCGGGCGACCGACGTGCCTGTGCTCGCTGGGCCGATGGCCGTTGCAGGTAAACCGGCCGGACCGCCGATGCCAAGCATGAGGAGGGCGTGGGCTTTGTTGACGATGTCCTCCTTCTCGTTGACCGCGGCCTTGCGCCGCGCGGCCTCCATCGCATCGCGCTCGGCGGCGAACTTGGCCGTGGCGGCATTGACCTTGACAACCGCTCTCCGGCTCCTCCTCTTCGCCGATTCCGCGTCCAACTTGGCGATATCCTCCGACGTGCATTCCGACCGCGGCTTCCTTGGTGCCTTGGCCGCCTTCTTCTTCACCTTTCCAGGCGGGTCGATGGCCAGGCCGCCGGAATTCGGCTGGGCGTCGGCCATGGAGGGGGGATGGAGGGGTGGCGGGAGGGACATGGGAGGTTTGGGGGAAATGGCGCAATATGGGGTGTGGGGGGGTTTTTGCTTTCTCCCACCGACAGGCGGGCCAGGGGAGGACAAGCGTGCGCATCCCGCTCGTCTGCGCGCTGTCCGTTTCACCCCAAAATCGGCGCAAACTTGGGCCGGGGATGGGTCAAAAGCGGACACAAAACAGACAAAATTCCGTTTGCGCCCGCGCGCTGGGCTATCTGGTTTGTCCGTTTTACTCCAAACGGACGGGGCCGGACAGGATGAGGTCGCGCGGTGGAGTTGGCCTTACTGCTACCTTCGTTTACAATCTTCAATGGTTGCTAGTAAATCAAATCCTGTAAGACAAAGATGAATGGAAGATGTTTTTGATATTTTAATGTAGATTACATCCAGACAGAGATGAGTGAATAGACACACTAAGACGAGGGGGCATTTATTATGTTCAACGGTTACTAGTAAATCATCTCTTCAATAGGGTGTTATTAGGGTTGTCACAATGTTTCTTCTAGAAGTATGTATGGGTGCTTTCGCAACTCCTCGGGAAATTCCTAACATTGTCACTGGTCAATAAATTTATTTTTGTCATTCTCTCCCTCTCTCCTGCTCTCTTACCCATCGGGGCCAGGCGGCACAACAAGGTAGCTTGAGCAGCATGATGGAGTGCGGGGTCGGCGACGCATCGAGGTGGCTCGAGCGATACGTCGGAGCTCGCGGCCAGGTTTGGCGAGGAATGGCCAAGAAGGAGTAGGGTTGTGCCGATGAATGGGGAGTGGGCAGATGACTAGATGGTCGCTGGTATCAGGGCAGCACACTCGCTGGAGCATAGGGCGGTGGCGGGCGCGGGGATCAAATTTTCATCTATTGTCACCTGCCACGGCTTGGAACCAATAGTTAAGGTAGAACTATTTTTTAGGTATGGCTGGCGCATGCAGGTACGCACACAAGCAACACTAAGCGTGTAGATTTCATCAACTTCAGGGTGTATATAGCATGAAGGTGAAATATTTTAAGGTCTGGTGAAGACCTGACCTTGCCATAATGTTGCCTCCGCCATAACTAAGGGGATTGTTAGGGGAGATGCAACCCTACCCCCACCAGAACCCCCTCCCCCTACCCCCACATGAACCCCCTACCCCTTGGATGGGGAGTTGGGGTGTGTTTTTTCATCCACAATAATTTATTTGGAAAAGGGGAGTTGTTTGAGGGTGTCTGGGGTCTAATTCTCGAAGCACGAAACAAAATATTATGGAAATGGGAATAGCAAGCAGGTGGCAACAACAAACTACTACGAGAGAAACTGATGGCTCCTTGTCAAATTGTTCACGGGATGCACACGATGCTACTATATCATCCCGGCATGACACTGTAAGACGTGGCTCATCCAACCTAGTGAACAACTTCAGGTTTTTTATCTACCATGGAAAGATCATATGGCATCACATTCTCGCATTCGTGGCCGCTTTTTTGACTTTTTTAAAAGAAAAACGATATTAACAAGTAAGATGTCCAGTAATGCGACAACTTCAACCTTCACAAATCCCCTTAATGGAGGTGAGATCAAAGTGTGTGCTTTGGTCTTGTATAGCTTTGGTTGGTTCAATGTAACTAAATGCCGCAAACAAAAATATTTCACCAACACTATGGAGTCTTGATACATGTAAGTGCATATAGTATTTAGTGTCCCTTAATGGATTTTGGATGATTAACCATAAATTAGTTGACGGGCTAATGTATTTGTCACTATACGCAGGTGAAAATCCATGAGAATTTGGTTTTAGCTTGTGGGTGGTGATCTCTAAAAATATTGTGAGAAGTTAGATGTTTTTGGAGTGCCATTGAAGACTTGAAAGTTGTTGTGTAGACTTTTGTATTTGAGTCGTAAGGTAAACCATGCTACTAAGGGGGTCTAAGTTAAGCAAGATCGAAGTCTTCATGTTTGTGCTCAACCGAACATATTTCTTCGCCGAATTAAGATTTAGAAATCTCCTTCCAAACAATTCTTTTACTTCGGTGTCGAAGTTAAGTGATTGCCTTTGATCCAATTTCAGATGTGTATATAGCCATCCCTACAGGAGAAAAGTCAATACTCCTCGGCCACAAAAGTCGGCTCCAGCGCACGGGGCGGGACCGCAGGTCGGGGTCGGAGTCGTCGCGGCGCTCGCGGCCGAGGAGGCCGGGGCGGCGCGCTCGCCATCGCACCTCCAGCCGCTCCGCCCCCGGCAGAAGGCCACACGGCGGATATGGCGCTCGAGTTGCGTGATCCACCACACAATCGGCTGCGGCTCCCTCTGCTGGGGAACGCAATAATTTCAAAATTTTCCTACGCACACGCAAGATCATGGTGATGCATAGCAACGAGAGGGGTGAGTGTTGTCCACGTACCCTCGTAGACTGTAAGCAGAAGCGTTATGACAGCGCTGTTGATGTAGTCGTACATCTTCACGATCGACCGATCCTAGTACTGAAAGTACGACACCTCCGCGATCTGCACACGTTCGGCTCGGTGACGTCCCACGAACTCACGATCCAGCAGAGTGTCGAGGGAGAGCTTCGTCAGCACGATGGCGTGATGACGGTGATGATGAAGTAACCGACGCAGGGCTTCGCCTAAGCACTGCAACGATATGACTGAGGTGAATTATGGTGGAGGAGGGCACCGCACACGGCTAAAAGAACAATGATCAACTTGTGTGTCTATGGGGTGCCCCCTCCCCCGTATATAAAGGAGTGGAGGAGGGGGAGGGCCGGCCTTCTACTATGGCACGCCCTGGGGAGTCCTACTCCCACCGGGAGTAGGATTCCCCCCTTCCAAGTAGTAGGAGTATGAGAGAAGGAAGGGGAGGAGAGAGGGAAGAAAGGGGGGGGGGGCGGCCCCCCACCCAATTTGGATTGGGCTAGGGGGGCGCACCCTCCACCTTTTCCCTTCCTCTCCTCTATTCCACTAAGGTCCAATAAGGCCCATATACTCCGCGGGGGGTTCCGGTAACCTCCCGGTACTCCGGTAAATGCTCGAACTCTTCCGGAACCATTCCGATGTCCAAACATAGGCTTTCAATATATCGATCTTTACATCTCAACCATTTCTAGACTCCTCGTCATGTCCGTGATCATATCCGGGACTCCGAACTACCTTCGGTACATCAAAACACATAAACTCATAATACCGATCATCACCGAACGTTAAGCGTGCGGACCCTACGGGTTCGAGAACTATGTAGACATGACCGAGACTTATCTCCGGTCAATAACCAATAGCGGAACCTGAATGCTCATATTGGTTCCTACATATTCTACGAAGATCTTTATCGGTCAAACCGCATAACAACATACGTTGTTCCCTTTGTCATCGGTATGTTAATTGCCCGAGATTCGATCGTCGGTATCTCAATACCTAGTTCAATCTCGTTACCGACAAGTCTCTTTACTCGTTCCGTAATGCATCATCCCGCAACTAACTCATTAGTCACATTGCTTGCAAGGCTTATAGTGATGTGCATTACCGAGAGGGCCCAGAGATACCTCTCCGACAATTGGAGTGACAAATCCTAATCTCGATCTATGCCAATTCAACAAGTACCATCGGAGACACCTGTAGAGCACCTTTATAATCACCCAGTTACGTTGTGACGTTTGGTAGCACACAAAGTGTTCCTCCATTATTCGGGAGTTGCATAATCTCATAGTCATAGGAACATGTATAAGTCATGAAGAAAGCAATAGCAATATACTAAACGATCAAGTGCTAAGCTAACGGAACGGGTCAAGTCAATCACATCATTTTCTAATGATGTGATCCCGTTAATCAAATGACAACTCATGTCTATGGCTAGGAAACTTAACCATCTTTGATTCAACGAGCTAGTCAAGTAGAGGCATACTAGTGACACTCTGTTTGTCATGTATTCACACATGTACTAAGTTTCCGGTTAATACAATTCTAGCATGAATAATAAACATTTATCATGATATAGGGAAATATAAATAACAACTTTATTATTGCCTCTAGGGCATATTTCCTTCAGTCTCCCACTTGCACCAGAGTCAGTAATCTAGATCACATAGTAATGATTCTAACACCCATGGAGTCTTGGTGTTGATCATGTTTTGCTCGTGAGAGAGGCTTAGTCAACGGGTCTGCAACATTCAGATCCGTATGTATCTTGCAAATCTCTATGTCTCCCTCCTTGACTTGATCGCGGATGGAATTGAAGCATCTCTTGTTGTGCTTGGTTCTCTTGTGAAATTTGGATTCCTTTGCCAAGGCAATTGCACCAGTATTGTCACAAAAGATTTTCATTGGACCCGATGCACTAGGTATGACACCTAGATCGGATATGAACTCCTTCATCCGGACTCCTTCATTTGCTGCTTCCGAAGCAGCTATGTACTCCGCTTCACACGTAGATCCCGCCACGACGCTTTTCTTAGAACTTCACCAACTGACAGCTCCACCGTTCAATATAAATATGTATCCGGTTTGTGACTTAGAGTCATCCGGATCAGTGTCAAATCTTGCATTGACGTAACCATTTACGACGAGCTCTTTGTCACCTCCATAAACGAGAAACATATCCTTAGTCCTTTTCAGGTATTTCGGGATGTTCTTGACCGTTGTCCAGTTGATCCACTGGATTACTTTGGTACCTCCTGCTAAACTAATAGTAAGGCACACATCAGGTCTGGTACACATCATTGCATACATGATAGAGCCTATGGCTGAAGCATAGGGAACACCTTTCATTTTCTCTCTATCTTCTGCAGTGGTCGGGCATTGAGTCTGACTCAACTTCACACCTTGTAACACAGGCAAGAACCCTTTATTTGCTTGATCCATTTTGAACTTCTTCAAAACTTTATCAAGGTACGTGCTTTGTGAAAGTCCAATTAAGCGTCTTGATCTATCTCTATAGATCTTGATGCCCAATATATAAGTAGCTTCACCGAGGTCTTTCATTGAAAAACTCTTGTTCAAGTATCCTTTTATGCTATCCAGAAATTCTATATCATTTCCAATCAACAATATGTCATCCACATATAATATTAGAAATACTACAGAGCTCCCACTCACTTTCTTGTAAATACAGGCTTCTCCAAAAGTCTGTACAAAACCATATGCTTTAATCACACTATCAAAACGTTTATTCCAACTCTGAGATGCTTACACTAGTCCATAAATGGATCGTTGGAGCTTGCACACTTTGTTAGCATCCTTTGGATCGATAAAACCTTCAGGTTGCATCATATACAACTCTTCTTCCAGAAACCCATTCAGGAACACGGTCTTTACATCCATTTGCCAAATTTCATAATCATAAAATGCAGCAATTGCTAACATGATTCGAACGGACTTAAGCATCGCTACGGGTGAGAAGGTCTCATCGTAATCAACTCCTTGAACTTGTCGAAAACCTTTCGCAACAAGTCGAGCTTTGCAGACAGTAACATTACCGTCAACGTCAGTCTTATTCTTGAAGATCCATTTATTCTTGATGGCTTGCCGATCATCGGGCAAGTCAACCAAAGTCCACACTTTGTTCTCATACATGGATCCCATCTCAAATTTCATGGCCTCAAGCCATTTCGCAGAATCTGGGCTCATCATCGCTTCCTCAATGTTCGTAGGTTTGTCATGGTCAAGTAACATGACCTCCAGAACGGGATTACCGTACCACTCTGGTGCAGATCTTACTCTGGTTGACCTACGAGGTTTGGTAGTAACTTGATCTGAAGTTATATGATCATCATCATTAGCTTCCTCACTAATTGGTGTAGGAGTCACATGAACAGATTTATGTGATGAACTACTTTCCAATAAGGGAGCAGGTACAGTTACCTCATCAAGTTCTACTTTCCTCCCACTCACTTCTTTCGAGAGAAACTCCTTCTCTAGAAAGGATCCATTCTTAGCAATGAATGTCTTGCCTTCGGATCTGTGATAGAAGATGTACCCAACAATCTCCTTTGGGTATCCTATGAAGACACATTTCTCCGATTCGGGTTCGAGCTTATCAGGTTGAAGCCTTTTCACATAAGCATCACAACCCCAAACTTTAAGAAACGACAACTTGGGTTTCTTGCCAAACCACAATTCATAAGGTGTCGTCTGAACGGATTTAGATGGTGCCCTATTTAACGTGAATGCAGCCGTCTCTAAAGCATAACCCCAAAACAATAGCGGTAAATCAGTAAGAGACATCATAGATTGCACCATATCTAGTAAAGTACGATTACGATGTTCGGACACACCATTACGCTGTGGTGTTTCGGGTGGCGTGAGTTGTGAAACTATTCCGCATTATCTCAAATGAAGACCAAACTCGTAACTCAAATATTCTCCTCCACGATCAAATTGTAGAAACTTTATTTTCTTGTTACGATGATTTTCCACTTCACTCTGAAATTCTTTGAACTTTTCAAATGTTTCAGACTTATGTTTCATCAAGTAGATATACCCATATCTACTCAAATCATCTGTGAAGGTGAGAAAATAACGATACCCGCCGCGAGCCTCAACATTCATCGGACCACATACATCAGTATGTATGATTTCCAACAAATCTGTTGCTCGCTCCATTGTTCCGGAGAACGGAGTTTTAGTCATCTTGCCCATAAGGCATGGTTCGCAAGTACCAAGTGATTCCAAAAGTCCAACAGAATGGAGTTTCTTCGTGCGCTTTACACCAATATGACCTAAACGGCAGTGCCACCAATATGTTGCACTATCATTATCAACTCTGCATCTTTTGGCTTCAATATTATGAATATGTTGGGGAACGTTGCATAAAATAAAATTTTCCTATGTTCACCAAGATCAATCTATGAGTTCATCTAGAAACGAGAGAGAGAGATGCATCTACATACCCTTGTAGATCGCGTGCGGAAGCGTTCAAGAGAACGGGGTTGAGGGAGTCGTTCTCGTCGTGATCCAAATCACCGGAGATCCTAGCGCCGAACGGACGGCACCTCCGCGTTCAACACACGTACGGTCAGCGTGACGTCTCCTCCGTCTTGATCCAGCAAGGGGGAAGGAAAGGTTGATGAAGATCCAGCAGCACGACGGCATGGTGGTGGATGCAGCAGGGCTCCGGCAGGGCTTCGCCAAGCAACTACGGGAGGAGGAGGAGGTGTAGCAGGGGGAGGGAGGCGCCAAGACTTAGGTGCGGCTGCCCTCCCTCCCCCCTCCTTTATATAGGCCCCTGGGGCGCCGGCCCTGGAGATGGGAATCTCCCAAGGGGGCGGCGGCCAGGGGGGTGGAGTGCCCCCCAAGGCAAGTGGGGTGCGCCCCCCACCCTAGGGTTTTCAACCCTAGGCGCAGGGAGGGCTCAAGGGGGGGCGCACCAGCCCAATAGGGGCTGGTTCCCCTCCCACTTCAGCACACGGGGCCCTCCGGGATAGGTGGCCCCACCCGGTGGACCCCGGACCCTTCCGTGGTCCCAGACAATACCGGTGACCCCAAACTTTCCCGATGGCGAAACCGCACTTCCTATATCTAATTCTTTACCTCCGGACCATTTCGGAACTCCTCGTGACGCCCGGGATCTCATTCGGGACTCCGAACAACTTTCGTTTTGCTGCATACTCATATTCATACAACCCTAGCGTCACCGAACCTTAAGTGTGTAGACCCTACGGGTTCGGAGACATGCGACATGACCGAGACGGATCTCCGGTCAATAACCAACAGCGGGATCTGGATACCCATGTTGGCTCCCACATGCTCCTCGATGATCTCATCGGACGAACCACGATGTCGAGGATTCAAGCAACCCCGTATACAATTCCCTTTGTCAATCGGTATGTTACTTGCCCGAGATTCGATCGTCGGTATCCCAATACGTCGTTCAATCTCATTACCGCAAGTCACTTTACTCGCACTATAATGCATGATCCGTGACCAAACACTTGGTTACTTTGAGCTCATTATGATGATGCATTACCGAGTGGGCCCAAGGATACCTCTCCATAATACGGAGTGACAAATCCCAGCCTCGATCCGTGACAACCCAATGACACTTTCGGAGATACCGTAGTGCACCTTTATAGTCACCCAGTTACGTTGTGACGTTTGGTACACCCAAAGCACTCCTACGGTATCCGGGAGTTACACGATCTCATGGTCTAAGGAAAAGATACTTGACATTGGAAAAGCTCTAGCAAAACAAACTACACGATCTTGTGCTATGCTTAGGATTGGGTCTTGTCCATCACATCATTCTCCTAATGATGTGATCCCGTTATCAATGACATCTAATGTCCATAGTCAGGAAACCATGACTATCTATTGATCAACGAGCTAGTCAACTAGAGGCTCACTAGGGACATGTTGTAGTCTATGTATTCACACGTGTATTACGATTTCTGGATAATACAATTATAGCATGAATGAAAGACAATTATCACGAACAAGGAAATATAATAATAATCCTTTTATTATTGCCTCTAGGGCATATTTCCAACAGTCTCCCACTTGCACTAGAGTCAATAATCTAGTTACATTGTGATGAATCGAACACCCACAGAGTTCTGGTGTTGATCATGGTTTGCTCACGGAAGAGGTTTAGTCAATGGATCTGCGACATTCAGATCCGTATGCACTTTGCAAATTTCTATGTCTCCATCTTGAACATTTTCACGAATGGAGTTGAAGCGACGCTTGATGTGCCTGGTCTTCTTGTGAAACCTGGGCTCCTTGGCAAGTGCAATAGCTCCAGTGTTGTCACAAAAGAGTTTGATCGGCCCCGACGCATTGGGTATGACTCCTAGGTCGGTGATGAACTCCTTCACCCAAATTGCTTCATGCGCTGCCTCCTAGGCTGCCATGTACGCCGCTTCACATGTAGATCCCGCCACCACGCTCTGCTTGCAGCTACACCAGCTTACTGCTCCACCATTCAACATATACACGTATCCGGTTTGTGACTTAGAGTCATCTAGATCTGTGTCGAAGCTAGCATCGACGTAACCCTTTACGATGAGCTCTTCGTCACCTCCATAAACGAGAAACATGTCCTTAGTCCTTTTCAGGTACTTTAGGATATTCTTGATCGTTGTCCAGTGTTCCTTGCCGGGATTACTTTGGTACCTTCCTACCAAACTTACGGCAAGGTTTACATCAGGTCTGGTACACAGCATGGCATACATTATAGACCCTATGGCTGATGCATAGGGGATGACACTCATCTCTTCTATATCTTCTGCCATGGTCGAACATCGAGCCGAGCTCAATTTCACACCTTGTAATACAGGCAAGAACCCTTTCTTGGACTGATCCATTTTGAACTTCTTCAATATCTTATCAAGGTATGTGCTTTGTGAAAGACCTATGAGGCGTCTCGATCTATCTCTATAGATCTTGATGCCTAATATATAAGCAGCTTCTCCAAGGTCCTTCATTGAAAAAACTCTTATTCAAGTAGGCCTTAATGCTGTCCAAGAGTTCTATATCATTTCCCATCAAGAGTATGTCATCTACATATAATATGAGAAATGCTACAGAGCTCCCACTCACTTTCTTGTAAACGCAGGCTTCTCCATAAGTCTGCATAAACCCAAACGCTTTGATCATCTCATCAAAGTGAATGTTCCAACTCCGAGATGCTTGCACCAGCCCATAAATGGATCGCTGGAGCTTGCATACCTTGTTAGCATTCTTAGGGTCGACAAAACCTTCCGGCTGCATCATATACAGTTCTTCCTTAAGATAGCCGTTAAGGAATGCCATTTTGACGTCCATTTTCCATATCTCATAATCATAGTATGCGGCAATTGCTAACATGATTCAGACGGACTTCAGCTTCGCTACGGGAGAGAAAGTCTCATCGTAGTCAACCCCTTGAACTTGCCGATAACCCTTAGCGACAAGTCGAGCTTTATAGATGGTAACATTACCATCCGCGTCTGTCTTCTTCTTAAATATCCATTTGTTTTCTATCGCTCGCCGATCATCGGGCAAGTCTGTCAAAGTCCATACTTTGTTTTCATACATGGATCCTATCTCGGATTGCATGGCTTCAAGCCATTTGTTGGAACTGGGCCGCCATCGCTTCTTCATAGTTCAAGGTTCACCGTTGTCTAACAACATGATTTCCGTGACAGGGTTGCCATACCACTCTGTGTGGAACGTGTCCTTGTGGACCTCACGGGTTCAAGAGCAACTTGATCCGAAGTACCTTGATCATCATCATTAATTTCCTCTCCAGAGGTGTAGGCACCACAGGAACATTTTCTGAGCTGCACTATTTTCCGGTTCAAGAGGTAGTACTTCATCGAGTTCTACTTTCCTCCCACTTACTCCTTTCGAGAGAAACTCTTTTCCGAAAGGATCCGTTCTTGGCAACAAAGATCTTGCCTTCGGATCTAAGGTAGAAGGTATACCCAATGGTTTCCTTAGGGTATCCTATGAAGACACATTTTTTCGACTTGGGTTCGAGCTTTTCAGGTTGAAGTTTCTTGACATAAGCATCGCATCCCCAAACTTTTAGAAACGACAGCTTAGGTTTCTTCCCAAACCATAATTCATACGGTGTCGTCTCAATGGATTTAGACGGTGCCCTATTTAAAGTGAATGTAGCTGTCTCTAGAGCGTATCCCCAAAATGATAGCGGTAAATCTGTAAGAGACATCATAGATCGCACCATATCCAATAAAGTGCGATTACGATGTTCGGACACAACCTTACGCTGAGGTGTTCCACGCGGCGTGAGTTGTGAAACGATTCCACATTTCCTTAAGTGTGTACCAAATTCGTGACTTAAATATTCTCCTCCATGATCTGATCATAAGAACTTTATTTTTCGGTCACGTTGATTCTCTACCTCATTCTGAAATTCCTTGAACTTTTCAAAGGTCTCAGACTTGTGTTTCATCAAGTAGACATACCCATATCTACTCAAGTCATCAGTGAGAGTGAGAACATAACGATATCCTCAGCGAGCCTCAACGCTCATTGGACCGCACACATCGGTATGTATGATTTCCAATAAGTTGGTTGCTCGCTCCCTTGTTCCGGAGAACGGAGTCTTGGTCATTTTGCCCATAAGGCATGGTTCGCATGTGTCAAATGATTCATAATCGAGAGACTCTAAAAGTCCATCAGCATGGAGCTTCTTCATGCGCTTGACACCAATGTGACCAAGGCGGCAGTGCCACAAGTACGTGGGACTATCGTTATCAACTTTACATCTTTTGGTATTCACACTATGAATATGTGTAATATTACGTTCGAGATTCATTAAGAATAAACCATTGACCATCGGAGCATGACCATAAAACATATCTCTCATATAAATAGAACAACCATTATTCTCGGATTTAAATGAGTAGCCATCTCGTATTAAACGAGATCCTGATACAATGTTCATGCTCAAACTTGGCACTAAATAACAATTATTGAGGTTTAAAACTAATCCCGTAGGTAAGTGTAGAGGTAGCGTGCCGACGGCGATCACATCGACCTTGGAACCATTCCCGACGCGCATCGTCACCTCGTCCTTCGCCAGTCTCCGCTTATTCCGCAGCTCCTGCTGTGAGTTACATATATGAGCAACGGCACCGTATCAAATACCGGGAGTTACTACGAGTAATGGTAAGGTACACATCAATTACATGTATATCAAATATACCTTTAGTGTTGCCGCCTTCTTGTCTGCTAAGTATTTGGGGCAGTTCCGCTTCGATGACCCTTCCTTTGCAATAAAAGCACTCAGTCTCGTGCTTGGGTACATTCTTTGACTTCTTCCGGCAAGCTGGCTTACGGGCGCCGCAACATCCTTGCCATCCTTCTTGAAGTTCTTCTTACCCTTGCCCTTCTTGAACTTAGTGGTTTTATTGACCATCAACACTTGATGTTCTTTCTTGATTTCTACCTCTGACTTCAGATTGAAAATACTTCAGAATAGTTTTCACCATCCCCGCATATTGTAGTTCATCACAAAGCTCTTGTAGCTCGGTGGGAGCGATCAAGGATTCTGTCAATGACCACCTCGTCCGGAGGTTAATGTCCACTGGGACAGGCGGTTGTGCAACCCAGACATTTTGAGTATGTGCTCACCGATGTAACTATTTTCCTCCATCTTACAACTATAGAACTTGTCGGGACTTCATATCTCTCGACCGGGCATGAGCTTGGAAAACCATTTTCAGCTCCTCGAACATCTCATATGCTCCGTGTTGCTCAAAACGCTTTTGGAGCCCGGTTCTAAGCTGTAAAGCATGCCACACTGAACGAGGGAGTAATCATCAAGACGAGACTGCCAAGCGTTCATAACGCCTTGGTTCTCTCGATGGGTGCTTCACCTAGCGGTGCTTCTAGGACATATTGTTTCTTGGCTGCTATGAGGATGATCCTCGTGTTCCTGACCCAGTCCGAATAGTTGCTGCCATCATCTTTCAGCTTGGTTTTCTCTAGGAACGCGTTGAAGTTCATGGTGACATGAGCGTTGGCCATTTGATCTACAAGACATTTTGCAAAGATTTTAGACTAATGTTCATGATAATTAAGTTCATCTAACCAAATTATATAATGAACTCCCACTCAGATTTGACATCCCTCTAGTCATCTAAGTGTTACATGATCCGAGTCGACTAGGCCGTGTCCGATCATCACGTGAGACGGACTAGTCATCGTCGGTGAACATCTCCATGTTGATCGTATCTTCCATACGACTCATGTTCGACCTTTCGGTCTCTTGTGTTCCGAGGCCATGTCTGTACATGCTAGGCTTGTCAAGTTAACCTAAGTGTTTTGCATGTGTAGAACTATCTTACACCCGTTGTATGTGAACGTAGGAATCTATCACACCCGATCATCACGTGGTGCTTCGAAACGACGAACTTTAGCAACGGCGCACAGTTAGGGAGAACACTTTCTTGAAATTGTTATAAGGGATCATCTTATTTACTACCGTCGTTCTAAGTAAACAAGATGCATAAACATAATAAACATCACATGCAATTATATATAGTAGTGACATGATATGGCCAATATCATATAGCTCCTTTGATCTCCATCTTCGGGGCTCCATGATCATCTTGTCACCGGCATGACACCATGATCTCCATCATCATGATCTCCATCATCGTGTCTCCATTAAGTTGCTCGCCAACTATTACTTCTACTACTATAGCTAACGGTTTAGCAATAAAGCAAAGTAAATACATGGCGTTGAATCAATGACACGCAGGTCATACAATAATTAAGACGACTCCTATGGCTCCTGCCGGTTGTCATACTCATCGACATGCAAGTTGTGATTCCTATTACAAGAACATGGTCTCATACATCACAATATATCATTCATCATTCATCACAACTTTTGTCCATATCACATCACAAGGCAATTGCTGCAAAAACAAGTTAGACGTCCTCTAATTGTTGTTGCATCTTTTACGTGGCTGCAATAGTGTTCTAGCAAGAACGTTTTCTTACCTACGAAAAACCACAACGTGATTTGTCAACTTCTATTTACCCTTCATAAGGACCCTTTTCATCGAATCCGCTCCAACTAAAGTGGGAGAGACAGACACCCGCTAGCCACCTTATGCAACTAGTGCATGTCGATCGGTGGAACCTGTCTCACGTAAGCGTGCGTGTAAGGTCGGTCCGGGCGCTTCATCCCACAATACCGCTGAAGCAAAATAAGACTAGTAACGGCAAGAAAGTTGACAACATCTACGCCCACAACAGATTTGTGTTCTACTCGTGCAATAGAGAACTACACATAGACCTAGCTCATGATGCCACTGTTGGGGAACGTTGCATAAAATAAAATTTTCCTACGTTCACCAAGATCCATCTATGAGTTCATCTAGCAACGAGAGAGAGAGATGCATCTACATACCCTTGTAGATCGCGTGTGGAAGCGTTCAAGAGAACGGGGTTGAGGGAGTCGTTCTTGTCGTGATCCAAATCACCGGAGATCCTAGCGTCGAACGGACGGCACCTCCGCGTTCAACACACGTACGGTCAGCGTGACGTCTCCTCCGTCTTGATCCAGCAGGGGGGAAGGAAAGTTTGATGAAGATCCAGCAGCACGACGGCGTGGTGGTGGATGCAAGAGGTTCCGTGCAGGCTTCGCCAAGCAACTACGGGAGGAGGAGGAGGTGTAGCAGGGGAGGAGGCGCCAAGACTTAGGTGCGGCTGCCTCCCTCCCCTTCCTTTATATAGGCCCCTGGGGCGCCTGCCCCGGAGATGGGAATCTCCCAAGGGGGCGGCGGCCAGGGGGGATGGAGTGCCCCCCAAGGCAAGTGGGGTGCGCCCCCCACCCTAGGGTTTTCAACCCTAGGCGCAGGAGGGCCCAAGGGGCGACTAGCCCACTAGGGGCTGGTTCCTCCCACTTCAGCCCACGGGCCCTCCGGATAGGTGGCCCCACCCGGTGGACCCCCGGGACCCTTCCGGTGGTCCCGGTACAATACCGGGTGACCCCGAAACTTTCCCGGTGGCCGAAACCGCACTTCCTATATCTAATTCTTTACCTCCGGACCATTCCGGATCTCCTCGTGACGTCCGGGATCTCATCCGGGTCTCCGAACAACTTTCATTTTGCTGCATACTCATATTCATACAACCCTAGCGTCACCGAACCTTAAGTGTGTAGACCCTACGGGTTCGGAGACATGCGATATGACCGAGACGGCTCTCCGTCAATAACCAACAACGGATCTGGATACCCATGTTGGCTCCTACATGCTCCTCGATGATCTCATCGGACGAACCACGATGTCGAGGATTCAAGCAACCCGTATACAATTCCCTTTGTCAATCGGTATGTTACTTGCCCGAGATTCGATCGTCGGTATCCCAATACCTCGCTCAATCTCGTTACGGCAAGTCACTTTACTCGCATCGTAATGCATGATCCCGTGACCAAACACTTGGTTACTTTGAGCTCATTATGATGATGCATTACCGAGTGGGCCCAGTGATACCTCTCCGTAATACGGAGTGACAAATCCCAGTCTCGATCCGTGACAACCCAATGACACTTTCGGAGATACCTGTAATGCACCTTTATAGTCACCCGATTCGTTGTGACGCTTGGTACACCCAAAGCACTCCTACGTATCCGGGAGTTACACGATCTCATGGTCTAAGGAAAAGATACTTGACATTGGAAAAGCTCTAGCAAAATGAACTACACGATATTGTGCTATGCTTAGGATTGGGTCTTGTCCATCACATCATTCTCCTAATGATGTGATCCCGTTATCAATGACATCTAATGTCCATAGTCAAGAAACCATGACTATCTATTGATCAACGAGCTAGTCAACTAGAGGCTCACTAGGGAAATGTTGTAGTCTATGTATTCACACGTGTATTACGATTTCCGGATAATACAATTATAGCATGAATAAAAGACAATTATCACGAACAAGGAAATATAATAATAATCCTTTTATTATTGCCTCTAGGGCATATTTCCAACAGAATATGTGTGTCACTACTATCAAGATTCAACAAGAATAGACCACTCTTCAAGGGTGCATGACCATAGAAGATATTACTCATATACATAGAACAACCATTATTCTCTAATTTAAATGAATAACTGTATCGCATCAAACAAGATCCAGATATAATGTTCATGCTTAACGCTGGCACCAAATAACAATTATTCAGGTCTAAAACTAACCCCGAAGGTAGATGCAGAGGTAGCGTGCCGACTGCGATCACATCGACTTTGGAACCATTTCCCACACGCATCGTCACCTTGTCCTTAGCCAATCTTCGCTTTAATCTGTAGTCCCTGTTTCGAGTTGCAAATATTAGCAACAGAACCAATATCAAATACCCAGGTGCTACTGCAAACATTACTAAGGTACACATCAATAACATGTATATCACATATACCTTTGTTCACCTTGCCATCCTTCTTATCCTCCAAATACTTGGGGCAGTTCCGCTTCCAGTGACCAACCCCTTTGAAGTAGAAGCACTCAGTCTCAGGCTTAGGTCCAGACTTGGGCTTCTTCACTTGAGCAGCAACTTGCTTGCCATTCTTCTTGAAGTTCCCCTTCTTCTCTTTACCCTTTTTCTTGAAACTCGTGGTCTTGTTGACCATCAACACTTGATGCTCCTTCTTGATTTCTACCTCCGCAGCCTTTAGCATTGCGAAGAGCTCGGGAATCGTCTTGTCCATCCCTTGCATATTATAATTTGTCACGAAGCTCTTGTGGTTTGGTGGCAGTGATTGAAGAATTCTGTCAATGACACTATCATCAGGAAGATTAACTCCCAGTTGAATCAAGTGATTGTTGTACCCAGACATTTTGAGTATATGCTTACTGACAGAACTATTCTCCTCCATCTTGCAGCTATAGAACTTATTGGAGACTTCATATCTCTCAATCCGGGCATTTGCTTGAAATATCAACTTCAACTCCTGGAACATATCATATGCTCCATGACGTTCAAAACGTCGTTGAAGTCCCGGTTCTAAGTCATAAAGCATGGCACACTGAACTATCGAGTAGTCATCGCTTTGCTCGCCAGACGCTCATAACATCTGGCGCTGTTCTGCAGCGGGTTTGGCACCTAGCGGTGCTTCCAGGACGTAATTCTTCTGTGCAGCAATGAGGATAATTCTCAAGTTACGAACCCAGTCCGTGTAGTTGCTACCATCATCTTTCAACTTAGCTTTCTCTAGGAACGCATTAAGATTCAACGGAACAACAGCATGTGCCATCTATCTACAACAACATAGACATGCAAAATACTATCAGGTACTAAGTTCATGATAAATTAAAGTTCAATTAATAAAATTACTTAAGAACTCCCACTTAGATAGACATCCCTCTAATCATCTAAGTGATCACATGATCCAAGTCAACTAAACCATGTCCGATCATCACGTGAGATGGAGTAGTTTTCAATGGTGAACATCACTATGTTGATCATATCTACTATATGATTCACGCTCGACCTTTCGGTCTTAGTGTTCCGAGGCCATATCTGTATATGCTAGGCTCGTCAAGTTTAACCCGAGTATTCTGCGTGTGCAAAGCTGGCTTGCACCCGTTGTATGTGAACGTAGAGCTTATCACACCCGATCATCACGTGGTGTCTCGGCACGACGAACTTTCGCAACGGTGCATACTCAGGGAGAACACTTGTACCTTGAAATTTAGTGAGAATCATCTTATAATGCTACCGTCGAACTAAGCAAAATAAGATGCATAAAGGATAAACATCACATGCAATAAATATAAGTGATATGATATGGCCATCATCATCTTGTGCCTTTGATCTCCATCTCCAAAGCACCGTCATTATCACCATCATCACCGGCGCGACACCTTGATCTCCATCATAGCATCGTTTGTCGTCTCGCCAACTATTGCTTCTACGGCTATCGCTACCGCTTAGTGATAAAGTAAAGCAATTACATGGCGATTGCATTTCATACAATAAAGCGACAACCATATGGCTCCTGCCAGTTGCCGATAACTCTGTTACAAAACATGATCATCTCATACAATAAAATTTAGCATCCTGTCTTGACCATATCACATCACAACATGCCCTGCAAAAACAAGTTAGACGTCCTCTAGTTTGTTTTTGCAAGTGTTACATGGCTGCTACGGGCTGAGCAAGAACCGTTCTTACCTATGCATCAAAACCACAACCATTTTTCGTCAAGTATGTGTTGTTTTAACCTTCAACAAGGACCGGGCGTAGCCACACTCGATTCAACTAAAGTTGGAGAAACTGACACCCGTCAGCCACCTGTGTGCGAAGCATGTCAGTCGAACCAGTCTCACACAAGCGTACGCGTAATGTCGGTCCGAGCCGCTTCATCCAACAATACCGCCAAATCAAATTATGCCATGCTGGTAAGCAGTATGACTATTATCGCCCACAACTCACTTGTGTTCTACTCATGCATATAACATCTATGCATAGACCTGGCTCTGATACCACTGTTGGGGAACGCAGTAATTTCAAAAATTTCCTACGCACACGCAAGATCATGGTGATGCATAGTAACGAGAGGGGAGAGTGTTGTCCACGCATCGTCAGAGACCCGTTTAAAGCGTTATGACAACGCGGTTGATGTAGTCGTACGTCTTCACGATCGACCGATCCTAGTACCGAAAGTACGGCACCTCCATGATCTGCACACGTTCGGCTCGGTGACGTCCCATGAACTCACGATCCAGCAGAGTGTCGAGGGAGAGCTTCGTCAGCACGACGGCGTGATGACGGTGATGATGAAGCTACCGGCGCAGGGCTTCGCCTAAGCACTGCAACGATATGACCGAGTGATACGTCTCCATCGTATCTACTTTTCCAAACACTTTTGCCCTTGTTTTGGACTCTAACTTGCATGATTTGAATGGAACTAACCCGGGCTGACGTTGTTTTCAGCAGAATTGCGATTGTGTTATTTTTGTGCAGAAATAAAAGTTCTCGGAATGACCTGAAACTTCACGGAGAATATTTTTGGAATTAATAAAAAATACTAGCGAAAGAATCAAGACAAAGGGGCCCACACCCTGTTCACGAGGGTGGGGGTGCGCCTACCCCCCTGGGCGCCTGCCGCCTGGGCCCCTTGGTGCTCCACCGACCTCAACTCCAACTCTATATATTCACGTTCGGGGAGAAAAAATCAGAGAGAGGGATTCATCGCGTTTTACAATCCGGAGCCGCCGTCAATCCCTAATCTCTCTCGGGAGGGCTGATCTGGAGTCCGTTCGGGGCTCCGGAGAGGGGAATCCGTCGTCGTCGTCGTCATCAATTTCATGATGCTCACTGCCGTGCGTGAGTAATTCCATCGTAGGCTTGCTGGACGTTGATGGGTTGGATGAGATTTATCATGTAATCGAGTTAGTTTTGTTAGGGTTTGATCCCTAGTATCCACTATGTTCTGAGATTGATGTTGCTATGACTTTGCTATGCTTAATGCTTGTCACTAGGGCCCGAGTGCCATGAATTCAGATCTGAACCTATTATGTTTTCATGAATATATGTGAGTTCTTGATACGTCTCCATCGTATCTATAATCTTTGATTGTTCCATGTCAATATTCTACAACTTTTACATACTTTTGACAACTTTTTATACTATTTTTGGGACTAACATATTGATCCAACGCCAGTTCCTGTTTGTTGCATGTTTTTATTTTGCAGAAAATCCATATCAAACGGAGTCCAAACGGGATAAAAACCGACGAAGATTTTTTTTGAATATATGTGAATTTTGGGAAGTGGAATCAACGTGAGATGATGCCCGAGGGGGCCACGAGGCAGGGGGCGCGCCCCTGACCCTCGTGGACACCCCGTAATGCGGTTGTTGCCCTTCTTTCGCCGCAAGAAAGCTAATATTCGGATAAAAATTGTGTTCAAATTTTAATCCAATCGGAGTTACGGATCTCCGGGAATATAAGAAACGGTGAAAGGCCAGATTAGGGAGCGCAGAAACAGAGAGAGACAAAGAGACATATCCAATCTCGGAGGGGCTCTTGCCCCTCCCATGCAATGGAGACCAAGGAACAGAGGGGAAACCCTTCTCCCATCTAGGGAGAAGGTTAAGGAAGAAGAGGAAGAAGGGGGGCTCTCTCCCCCTCTCTCCCGGTGGCGCCGGAACGCCGCCGGGGCCATCATCGCGACAACAATCTACACCAACAACTTCACGGCCGTCATCACCAACTCTTCCCCCCTCTATGCAGCGGTGTAACCCCTCTTTTACCCACTGTAATCTCTACTTAAACATGGTGGTCAACGCTATATATTATTTCCAATGATGTATGGCTATCCTATGATGTTTGAGTAGATCCGTTTTGTCCTATGGGTTAATTGATGATCGTGATTGGTTTGAGTTGCATGTTTTATTATTGGTGCTGTCCTATGGTGCTCTCCGTGTCGCGCAAGTGTGAGGGATTCCCGCTGTAGGTATTGCAATACGTTCATGATTCACTTATAGTGGGTTGCTTGAGTGACAGAAGCATAAACCCGAGTAAGGGGGTTGTTGCGTATGGGATAAAGAGGACTTGATGCTTTAATGCTATGGTTGGGTTTTACCTTAATGATCTTTTGTGGTTGCGGATGCTTGCTAGAGTTCCAATTGTAAGTGCATATGATCCAAGAAGATAAAGTATGCTAGCTTATGCATCTCCCTCAAATAAATTTGCAATAATGATTACCGGTCTAGTTATAGATTGCCTAGGGACAAATAACTTTCTTATGTGACAACAAGCTCTCTACTAAAACTAACTTAGTTGTGTCTTTATCTAAACAGCCCCTAGATTTTAGTTACGCGCTCTTTATTTTCTTGCAAACCTATCCAACAACACCTACAAAGTACTTCTAGTTTCATACTTGTTCTAGGTAAAGCGAACGTTAAGCGTGCGTAGAGTTGTATCGGTGGTCGATAGAACTTGAGGGAATATTTGTTCTACCTTTAGCTCCTCGTTGGGTTCGACACTCTTACTTATCGAAAGAGGCTACAATTTATCCCCTATACTTGTGGGTTATCAAGTCCTTTTTCTGGCGCCGTTGCCGGGGAGCAATAGCGTGGGGTGAATATTCTCGTGTGTGCTTGTTTGCTTTATCACTGAGTAGTTTTTATTTGCTGTTCTAAGTTGTTCTATATCTTTAGTTATGGATATGGAACACGAAATACCAAAAAAATAGGTTTACTTGCTACTCGTGGAGATGGGGAACCTCCTAAAACCCTCGATGCTCATTATGTGAAAGATATTATGTACTACTTTGATAATCCTAAGAAAACCCCATTCAACTTTGTAATGGTAGACACGTTGGATCAACGTGAATACTTTAGGGATTATCGCTTGACTCAAAAGGAGAAACTATTATGGGATCAAATTTATATGTTGTATTTGTATGATAGGCAACTATGCTTGAGATATGATTATACTTGTTGCTCTAGGATGAAGGCTCCACACCTTCCCTTTTCATGCAAATTTAATGATGATAAAACCTTGGCTTCTTATGCTAATGGTATATATGATTACTATGATGTGGAACAAATAGAAGAATTCATTGCTTTTATGGGTGCTTATGAAATTGAATCTTTGTTTAAAGAGTGTGAAAATCTTGATGATGCTGTTTACAGACCTGAAAATTTTGCTATACTTAAATATTGCTATGAGAATTATGAATTCAATTCCGATATTGATGAATTTATTGAGAGAGTCTCCGTTGTCCAAGAAGAGACTAATATTTTGCAGGAATCTATGGAAGAAGAAATTAATGACATTGTGAGCTCATTGGATGAAAAAGATGATGAGGAGAGCGAAGAACAAAAGGAGGAGGAGCAGATTAGCTACTCGTGCCCACCTTTTAATGAGAGTAACTCTTCAACTCATACATTGTTTAATTTACCTTCGTGCTTACCGAAGGATGGTTGCTATGATGATTGTTATGATCCCGTTGATTCTTTTCAAATATCCCCTTTTGATGATGCTTGCTATGCTTGTGGCCAAGATGCCAATATGGATTATGCTTATGGAGATGAACTTGCTATAGTTCCCTATGTTAAACATGAAATTGTTGCTATTCCACCCATGCATGATAGTCCTATTATCTTTTTGAATTCTTCCAGCTACACTATATCAGAGAAGTTTGCCCTTATTAAGGATTATATTGATGGTTTGCGTTTTACTCTACACATGATGATTTTGATAGATACAATATGCATGTGCTTTCTTCTCCTACTTGCAATTATTATGAGAGAGGAACTATATCTCCACCTCTCTATGTTTCCAATATGATAAATTTGCAAGAAACTGTTTATACTATGCATTGGCCTTTACTATGTGTGCATGAATTGTTCTTTTATGACATGCCGGTGCATAGGAAGAGAGTTAGACTTCATTGTTGCATGATATATATTACTTTGTGCTCACTACCAAATCACAAATCATTGTTAATTAAAATTGGCTTTGATATACCTTGGGATCCGGGTGGATTCATTACTTGAGCACTATATGCCTAGCTTAATGGCTTTAAAGAAAGCGCTGCCAGGGAGACAACCCGGAAGTTTTAGAGAGTCATTTATTTCTATTGAGTGCTTTTATATAGTTTAAAAACAAAAAAAAGAGGGGAACCCAAAACTATTCAAAAAGGAAAGTGAAAGTGAGAGAGACAAGCATTGTTGAAGTGGGGGAGCTCCTTGAACTTTGTACATGCTCACGGGAACTTTGTGAATCTTGATTACAGAAACTTTTCAAAAAAAATAATTATCCCCTTTTACAATTACATTGTATTATAAAAATAACGTGCCAAGATTTTCCTTTAGGACGTTTACATTGCTTGTTGGTTTGTGCGGTGCAGAACAGAAACTTTGGCCGTAGTGCGTGATTTTACATTTTTTTACTGGAACGTCAAACGGTTCTGAAAATTTTTGCATTGTCTTTCTATACAATTTTTTAATTTTTCCTAATTTTTTCAGAATTTTTGGAGTACGAGAGGTATGGTGAATGTTTAGATTATTACGGACTGTCCTGTTTAAGACAGATTCTGTTTTTGATGCATAGTTTGCTTGTTTTGATGAAACTATCGATTTCTATCAGTGGATTAAGCCATGGAAAAGTTATATCACAGTAGCTAAAATGCAAAAACAAAATATGAATTGGTTTGCAACAGTACTTAGAGTAGTGATTGCTTTATTATACTAACGGATCTTACCGAACTTTCTGTTGAGTTTTGTGTGGATGAAGTGTTCGAAGATCAAGGATGTCTCGATGTGAGGAGAAGAAGGAGAGGCAAGAGCTCAAGCTTGGGTATGCCCAAGGCACACAAGTAAATATTCAAGGAGACTCAAGCGTCTAAGCTTGGGGATGCCCCGGAAGGCATCCCATCTTTCTTCAACAAGTATCGGCATGTTTTCTGATTCGTTTCGTTCATGCGATATGTGCAAATCTTGGAGCATCTTTTGCATTTAGTTTTCACTTTTCTTTTATGCACCATGCTGGTATGAGATAGTCCATGGTTGATTTATAGAATGCTCATTGCACTTCACTTATATCTTTTGAGTATGGCTTTATAGAATGCTTCATGTGCTTCATTTATATCTTTTGAAGTTTGGATTGCCTGTTTCTCTTCAAATAGAAAACCGCCATTTGTAGAATGCTCTTTTTCTTAACTTATATTTGTTTGAGCGTGGGCATGTCTTTTGTAGAAAGAATTAAACTCTCTTGCTTCACTTATATCTATTTAGAGAGTTGACAGGAACTGGTCATTCACATGGTTAGTCATAAAATCCTACATAAAACTTGTAGATCACTGAATATGATATGTTTGATTCCTTGCAATAGTTTTGAGATATAAAGATGGTGATATTAGAGTCATGCTAGTGGGTAGTTGTGGATTGTAGAAATACTTGTGTTGAAGTTTGTGATTCCCGTAGCATGCACGTATGGTGAACCATTATGTAACGAAGTTGGAGCATGAGGTATTTATTGATTGTCTTCCTTATGAGTGGCGGTCACGGACGAGCGATGGTCTTTTCCTACCAATCTATCCCCCTAGGAGCATGCGGGTAGTACTTTGTTTCAATGACTAATAGATTTTTGCAATAAGTATGTGAGTTCTTTATGACTAATGTTGAGTCCATGGATTATACGCACTCTCACCCTTCCATCATTGCTAGCCTCTTCGGTACCGTGCATTGCCCTCTCGCACCTCGAGAGTTGGTGCAAACTTCACCGGTGCATCCAAACCCCATGGTATGATACGCTCTGTCACACATAAGCCTCCTTATATCTTCCTCAAAAGAGCCACCATACCTACCTATCATGGCATTTCCATAGCCATTCCGAGATATATTGTCATGCAACTTCCATCATCATAATATACATGACTTGAGCATTTATTGTCATATTGCTTTGCATGATCGTAAGATAGCTAGCATGATGTTTTCATGGCTTGTCCATTTTTTGATGTCATTGCTACGCTAGATCATTGCACATCACGGTACACCACCGGAGGCATTCATATAGAGTCATATCTTTGTTCTAGTATCGAGTTGTAATATTGAGTTGTAAGTAAATAAAAGTGTGATGATCATCATTATTAGAGCATTGCCCCATGAAAAAAGAGAGGCCAAAGAAGCCTAAATAAAAAAGGGGGGCCAAAGAAGCCCACAAAAAAAAGAGGGGGGCAATGTTACTATCCTTTTACCGCACTTGTGCTTCAAAGTAGCACCATGTTCTTCATATAGAGAGTCTCTTGAGTTATCACTTTTATATACTAGTGGGAATTTTCATTATAGAACTTGGCTTGTATATTCCGATGATGGGCTTCCTCAAATGCCCGAGGTCTTCATGAGCAAGCAAGTTGGATGCACACCCACTTAGTTTCCAGTTTGAGCTTTCATACACTTATAGTTGTTAGTGCATCCGTTGCATGGCAATCCCTACTCCTCACATTGACATCAATTCATGGGCATCTCCATAGCCCGTTGATTAGCCGCGTCGATGTGAGACTTTCTCCTTTTTGTCCTCACCACACAACCTCCACCATCATATTCTATTCAACCTATAGTACTATGTCCATGGCTCACGCTCATCTATTACGTGAAAGTTGAAAAGGTTTGAGAACATCAAAAGTATGAAACAATTGCTTGGCTTGTCATCGGGGTTGTGCATGATTTGAATATTTTGTGTGGTGAAGATGGAGCATAGCCAGACTATATGATTTTGAAGGGATAACTTTGTTTGGCCATGTTGGTTTGAGAAGACATGATTGCTTTATTGGTATGCTTGAAGTATTATTGTCTCAATGTCAAATGGTATACTATTGCTTTGAATCACTCATGTCTTAATATTCATGCCATGATTAGATTATGTGATCAAGATTATGCTAGGTAGCATTCCACATCAAAAATTATCTTTTTTTATCATTTACCTACTCGAGGACGAGTAGGAATTAAGCTTGGGGATGGTGATACGTCTCCATCGTATCTATAATTTTTGATTGTTCCATGCCAATATTCTACAACTTCTACATACTTTTGGCAACTTTTTATACTATTTTTGGGACTAACATATTGATCCAAAGGCTCAGTGCCGTTCCTCGCTTGTTGCATGTTTTTGTTTCGCAGAAAATCCATATCAAACGGAGTCCAAACGGGATAAAAACCGATGAAGTTTTTTTTGGAATATATGTGAATTTTGGGAAGTGGAATCAACGCGAGATGATGCCCGAGGGGGCCACGAGGTAGGGGGGCGCCCCCCAGGGGGGCAGGCGCGCCCCTGACCCTCGTGGACACCCTGTAAGGCGGTTTTTGCCCTTCTTTAGCCGCAAGAAAGCTAATATCCAAATGAAAATCATGTTCAAATTTCAATCCAATCGGAGTTACGGATCTCCGGGATATAAGAAACGGTGAAAGGCCAAATCAGGGAGCGCAGAAACACAGAGAGACAGAGAGACAGATCCAATCTCGGAGGGTCTCTCGCCCCTCCCATGCTATGGAGACCAAGGACCAGAGGGGAAACCCTTCTCCCATCTAGGGAGAAGGTCAAGGAAGAAGAAGAAGAAGGGGGGCTCTCTCCCGGTAGCGCTGGAAAGCCACCGGGGCCATCATCGCGACAACGATCTACACCAACAACTTCACCGCCGTCATCACCAACTCTTCCCCCCTCTATGCAGCGGTGTAACCCTCTTTTACCCGCTGTAATCTCTACTTAAACATGGTGCTCAACGCTATATATTATTTCCCAATGATGTATGGCTATCCTATGATGTTTGAGTAGATCCGTTTTGTCGTATGGGTTAATTGATGATCATGATTGCTTTGAGTTGCATGTTTTATTATTGGTGCTGTCCTATGGTGCTCTCCGTGTCGTGCAAGCGTGAGGGATTCCCGCTGTAGGGTGTTGCAATACGTTCTTGATTCGCTTATAGTGGGTTGCTTGAGTGACAGAAGCATAAACCCGAGTAAGGGGGTTGTTGCATATGGGATTGTCGGTGTCAAAACCGGCGGATCTCGGGTAGGGGGTCCCGAACTGTGCGTCTAAGGCGGATGGTAACAGGAGGCGGGGGACACGATGTTTACCCAGGTTTGGGCCCTCTCAATGGAGGTAATACACTACTTCCTGTTTGATTGATCTTGATGATATGAGTATTACAGGAGTTGATTTACCACGAGATCGTAGAGGCTAAACCCTAGAAGCTAGCCTATGGTATGATTGTTGTTGTCTACATATCCTCTGGTTTATATAGACACCGGAGGGGGCTAGGGTTACAAGAGTCGGTTACAAGGGAGGAGATCTACATATCCGTATTGCCAAGCTTGCCTTCCACGCCAAGGAGAGTCCCATCCGGACACGGGACGAAGTCTTCAATCTTGTATCTTCATAGTCCAACAGTCCGGCCAAAGGATATAGTCCGGCTGTCCGGAGACCCCTAATCCAGACTCCTCAAGAGCCCTGAACCAGGCTTCAATGACGATGAGCCCGGCGCGCAGATTTGTCTTCGACATTGCAAGGCGGGTTCTTCCTCCGAATACTCCATAGAGGACCTTGAACACAAGGATAGTGTCCGGCTCTGCAAAACAAGTTCCACATACCATCGTAGAGGGAATAATATTTCCACCAATCTAATCTGCTGATGACTTTTCATAACATGACATCACACCATGTCCTGATCATTATTCAAATCATTTTTCTCAATCAGCCTGCCACCGCACATCTTGCGAGGCGATTCTATTGGCACGTCTCGTCGAAGCAGAGATCGTGTCCCCCTTATTACGGGATTCTCATTAACACGGGTGTGGGTAACCCAATTGTGCCCGTTGGTATGACTCCTCGATTTTAGGAAAGTCCCAAACGGCCACGAGGAGGACGCTTGATATTCACCTTCTTTATAAAGAGGCCAAGGCCTGTCCTTTTTCTTCTCGCACTCAATCGAATCCCTCCCCCACCTCGAGTTCCAACACCCAAGGCTCAGGTTAGGCGCTTCAGACCTTCAACCATGTCTGGATCCAACCTTCAAGGTCGGTGTATGCCCTCCTCTGTCACAGAGGAAGACATCAAGAAGCTAAGAGAGGCTAGGTATTTGACCGTCGAAATCTCGCACAGGCTGCCTGCTCGAGGGCAGGTCATCCCCACTCCCGAACCCGGCGAGAGTGTTGTATTCATCGCTCACTTCCTCGGCCTTGCTCTGGATCCCTTTGTTAGAGGGCTCATGTTCTATTATGGGCTGGATTTCCAAGACCTGGCCCCGGATTCCGTCCTTCACATCTCGTCGTTCATCATCGTGTGTGAGGCCTTCCTCCGCATTACCCCACACTTCGGCCTGTGGCTCAAAACTTTCAATGTGAAGCCGAAGATGATTGAGGGGCGACACGCAGAGTGCGGAGGTGCCGTAATAAGCAAAGGGCCGATGTTCCATGGCCAAAGGGTTCCTTCCCGAAGGTGTCCAGTTTATGGCAACGAGAGTGGTTTTATATCACAGCTCCCCGGGGTACCAAGTGGGTGGCTGCCCCTGCCTTTCGCTCGGCCCCCCACCACAACTGACGTCGTGGATCAACAAGGGGCTGGACTGGGGGTCAGCAAATGATGTGCCGATGTTGCAGAGTCGCATCCGAGATCTCCTCGAGATAGATGTCGGCCTGGTCACGGTAATGCAAGTCATGCTAGTTCATCAAGTCCTGCCTTGCAAACGTCGATCCCTCCGTATGTGGGAGTTCAACCCGAAAGGACCATGAGCTATTCAGCACTTCCTCGGCATGACACTCGAAGAGATGTACAAATTGTTCTTCGGACCACAAATAAGGTGTCCGAACATCACCGAGGATGCGGGTCTGAGCTGCAATCGTCCAGATATCCAAGTAAGTAATCCCGTGGCCGAATACGCTGTCGGTTTATTTGTCACAACATCATTCTAAAAAGCCGCTCTTTGACCAGGACTGGGTAACAAAGGCGAAGATGATCAGGTGTTCGGCCCCCCTTCCCGAAGGCTCAGCAGATCCAAGACTAGCGAAATGCTGAGTGGCGCCTTATCGAGCGCCTCGGGGAAGATAAAGAGGGGAATAAAGAGGCTGAAAGCGGGCCTCACTTATTATGCATCCAATCCAGGGGAATTAGCGCCTCCACAATGGAGGATAACCGGGGAGAAGAATCTGAAATTCCCTCTCCCCAGGGAAGGAAGAGGACCACCTCTGAAGACTTGGAAACAATGGTTTCCAAACAAGGGAAGAAATCTTCGCCAGAGGGTCCTGCCCCGAACGGTACCCTTGCCGCATAGTGTCCACAAGGGGATCAGCCCTCCACCGAGCTGTAAGTAAACAAAAAGTACTTAATAGTAAAAATATCCTGTTTTACCTCTGAGGACAATAACCGAAGCATATATCTTGTAGTTCGGATCGTAGCCCTTCTCGACAGAGTTCGTCTTCGGGGGATCTTCTTCCGGAGATGATGGAGAGCGAAACACCTCCCCATGCCTCCCTGCCTCATGAGGCAGGCGACCCTGAGGTGTCGTCACAGAGGATTTCTGATCCGCCGAGGCCAGAGGGTAATCCTTCGGCCACCCGATGTCCGGAGTATTCGGCTCCTAAGGAGAGCAACAGAAAGAGTCCGGGACCATCGGGTGCGCGACCCGACGCACTGAAGGATCTTCTGGAACAAGCGGTTATCTCAGAAGCGCATCATACGCTAATGGTTACGGTGGTTCAGAGGATTTCATCCGCCGAAAGCGGGCTGCATGAAGCTTTTATGAGCCTGCTGAGATGCTTTGAGGTACGCAAAGTAGTATATGTTTTTGATGGTACCGCAGACGCTAAGTGTGACATATGCAGATAGTAGCCCCTGAGACTCTGGTTGCTGAAAACGGCGGCAAACAGAGGATCATAGTCCCAGGTAATAATCATGTCGCCTTCATGTGCAGGTGGCTGGAGGTCCGGTGGCTAGCCAGACTGGTGAGTTTGCCGAACTGAAACGACAACTTGATGCGGCAGATGCCGACATCGTGCTTGTCAACAAGCGGCTCGACGAGGCACAGGGTATGTGATTTCTCCGGTGATCAACACATAATAAGAGGAGCATGATGCTAGTATTTTTAATATGTTGTGACTGCAGATGGAGCTGCCGTCGTGGAGACCCTTCGGGCGGAACTTGCCCGAGCCAAGGAACAAGACAGGAATAGTGATGCGGCCGCTCTGAAGGCGGTTGAAGAGCTGAGAGCCGAACAGGCTACGCATTGCCAAAGCAAGTAAAAAATAGCCAAGATGGCCGTTGAGTTGAAAGATGCCGCCGACCGTTACCAGCTTCTTGAAAAAGAAGCCGAGCGAAGGCGACGGACCTGGAGAAGGCCATGGTAGCAGCCAAGGAAGCCCGCTCTAAAATTAGAGCGGTGAAGGAGGAGCTGCATCAAGCTGGAGATATCGCGGCTGGGAAGCCCTTTTTGTTGCGGACGAAGTTTGGAGATCCGAAGTATGCCCCTCTTGATCAACTATGGAGTTCTGTAGACGCATACGCGGATGTGGCAGCCAGTGCTGCTGATGCAGCCGAGTATTTCAAGGATAAAAAAGATCGTGAAGTCAAAAAGTTGTTCTGGTCACAGTTCGATGTTCCAGTGCGTCCGCTGCTATTGAATGAGCGAATGGCTGAGTGGGCCGAGCTCCATAGGTTGTCCGGGCTTGCCATGAGGTCTGTTGTGGATCATCTGTGGCCGGAAGGGCCAAGGCCGAATAGTTATTTTAGTTTGGTGCAACAGTTCCTTGGTCTTGTGCCTTTATCGGCGCTATGAAGAGGTCGGCGTGTATAGAGGGTGTGCGGATGGCACTTGCCCGTGTCAAGACATACTGGGCAGAGATGGAGGCCACCGCTATTGCAACCCAGACTTCTGCCGTGGGCCGAGGATCTGCCGAGCACTACTTTGAAGAAGTCCTTGAAGGCGCTCGTTTAATAGAGGCTCAGTGCTCGAAGAATATTATGTTCTAGTGACATGTATTCCCATTGCAAAAACAATGTTTTATTGAATTATAAAGGTTGTGTTTATACTTTTGCCTGAAAGTATTATGATGCCTCCTTTGCGGCCGTTTATGTATATATGTATATAACCTGAAAGTTTGCAGTCATCGGCTTCAGCCCCCACGCATATAATGCGGGGGTGTTCGCAAAAAACGCGTATTCACACTTGATCCAACGTCTTGGTCCATTAGGGAGGTGGTAGCACAGCGAACGAGGCAACCGGACTACATTGCTTTAACACTTTCACTTAGCCATAGGAGTTTGACGGTGGGACTACTATATAGCCCCTGGTACCTCCGCGCTCGTCCGAATATGGGGCGCGTATGTACATGACCGGGAAACGGCCCTTCGTTAATGCGGAGGAATCCTGAAGATTCCGCTAAGTCATTGAGTGTTTGACCAGTCTCGCGCTTCATCATGACAGTCAGTTTTCGACTTTCTCTACTGAGGTGCTCATCCGGATGAACCAGGGCACAATCGCAGTAGTTCTCCCGATGCCACCTTAGCCGATAGAGTGGAACATAAGGTAGCAAAATGCGGGAGCCGGGCAAACCCAACATTTGACCAAAGACATGATTCAGAGCTGATGCATATAAGGCCAAACTCATGACGCCAAACACTCCCTAAGGTATTCGGTCTTTATAAAATATGTCGGGCTTAGCGATGCCCTTGATAATGAACCCCTAGTGTCTAGGTACGTGCGATGCTCTGACATGGAGAAATGCCAATAACGTCGGCATCCTTCTTGGTTATACTAAGTATTCGGAGGATGTGAACAACAAGAGACAGTAAAAAAGGTTTACGCAGGGTCTTAATCTAAAAAGAAACCTTTGAGCGGGTCCCTGCTGCACGTCTGTGCCTGTGTCTCCGTTGTGCCGTATCTTGGACGGGTGTGGCACGAGCGTCATCTATAAAAGAGAAGAACTCAGGTGAAAGTTGTCATGCCAAAAAATTTGTTATTCTCAATAAACCATTAAAATTCAAGATAAGTCAAGTTGAGCCGAACTGGTCCTGATTACACGCGGGAAGCCCCTGGTGCCGTCTATGGGGGTATAACCATCAAACCAATCTCGGGTTTACCTAAGCTATTATAGCTAGTAATGCACCGGACTCGTCTAGCCATGTCCGCGGTCTTGACGACCGATCCTTTTTTCTGGTTGGAGGGGCCATTTAGTGTTCGGCTATTAAAGCCGTCGCACATTCTTCCGCTCGTAAGGAACGTTTAATGTTTCCGCTAATGGTGATGATGCCACGTGGACCGGGCATCTTAAGCTTGAGAGAAGCGTAATGCGGTACTGCATTAAAACGAGCGAAAGTCGCTCTTCCAAGTAGTGCATGATAGCCACTTCGAAACTGAGCGATGTCGAAGGTTAACTTTTCGCTTCAGAAGTTGTCGGGAGAACCGAATACAACCTCTAGTAATAGAGAGCCCGTGCGGTGAACCTCTCCTGGCCTGGTATTACTCCCTTGAAGGTAGTATTACTGTGGCTGATTTTTGTCGGGTATATCCCCATTTTGCGGACTGTGTCATGATATATCAAATTTAGACTACTGCCGCCGTCCATAAGGACTCATGTGAGATGGTATCCATTTATTATTAGGTCTAACACCAAGGCAGCCCATCCTTCGTGCCGGATGCTTGTCGGTGATCCCTGCGATCAAAAGTGATTGGGCAGGCCAACCAGGGGTTGAACTTAGGGGTGACGGGCTCTACGGCACGTGTGTCTCGGAGTGCATGTTTGCTTCTCTTCTTCGTCACGTGGATCATGTTTACTGTTTTAACCTCTGGTGGGAATCTTTCTATCCCCCAGTGCTTTGCTGGCGAGGTTCGTCCTCGTCTTCGCTTGGTGTCTCCCTCCCCTTGTGTTCGGCGTTTAGCTTACCGGCCTGCTTGAAGACCCAGCATTCTCTGTGGGTGTGATTTGCAGGTTTATCGGGGGTGCCATGAATCTGACATAGTTTGTCTAGAATCTTGTTTAGGCTGGACGGTCCATCTCTGCTGCCTTTGAAAGGCTTTTTCCGCTGACCCGGTCGAGACCCCTGAATCCGGTGTTTACCGCCGTGCTATCTGGGCTGTCTTCTTTATTTCGACGCTTGCTTTTACTGCGTCGTGGTTTTCCATTGCCGTCCTTGACTTCGGATGTGCCTGGGTTGCTGGTGCTACTACGGGCTAGCCAGCTATCTTCGCCCGTGCAAAAGCGGGTCATGAGGCTTGTCAGGGCTGGCATTGTTCTCGGTTTTCTTGGCGAGATGTCATGAAACCATTAGTGTCGGTATTTGTGCTTGAAAGCTGCTAAGGCTTATGCGTCCGGGCAGTCGACGATTTGGTTCTTCTTAGTGAGAAACCTGTTCCAAAGCTTTCGGGCTGACTCTCCGGGCTGTTGTATTATATGACTTAAATCGTCTGCATCCGGAGGTCGGACATAGGTCCCTTGAAAATTAGCCCGGAAAGCATCCTCGAGCTCCTCCCAACTTCCAATTGAGTTTTCGGGGAGGCTTTTCAGCCAGTGCCGAGCTGGTCCTTTAAGCTTGAGGGGCAAGTACTTGATGGAGTGGAGATCGTCTCCGCGAGCCATATGGATATGGAGGATAAAGTCCTCAATCCAGACCCAGTGTCGTAGTCCCGTCGTCGCCTCTATGTTCACTTGGTTTGAATCATACGGAAATTGTGGTCCAGCACCTCATCGGTGAAACATAGGGGGTGTGCGGCACCCCTGTATTTGGATGTATCATGGCGTTCAGACGGTTGTAGTATTCGGTTTTGATTTTGTGCCGGAGCGCGCTTCCTAGATCCATAGATGGATCTGGCCGCGCCAGTCTTCTAATGCAAGTCGTCATGTGAAGCGTGTGCTGACTTATGTGCGGCCTTGTTAGCCGCTCTATCACGGCCACCAGGTGGTTGATCCGACCGGTTGGTCGTTTTATTTTTCGGCTGTGTGGGCTCTAAGGCCTCATCATCGAATTCGGGCAACAGCTTGCGCTTTGGATAGCTCTTTGTGTGGTAACTACCACCATACTTTTCTTCATTGTCGAGCACTTTGTTCCATCTATTGTTGAGCGTGTTCTACGCGGCCTTAAGCCTTTGCTTCTGCTTCTTCAGACTCCTCGTGGTGGCAATAAGCCTTCTGTGGAGGTTCTCTTGTTCCAAGTGCCTTTCCGGGATGATGTGTGCATCTTCGTCTGGACTGTTTTCCTCTCCGGAGGGAGGTTGACGAGCTTTATCCTCGGTGTCGCCGTGTTCGGACAGCGGATCCGTACTGTGTTCGCCGTTTGCTGGTTCATCCTGCTCTGCCGCTGGGTCAATGTGGTCGTCGTTTCCTCTGGAGTCGACTGGGGTATTATTCTCTCTTTCGCTGTTATCGCTGTTTTTGCCGAGGGGGGATTTGGAGCGGCACCTACACCGACGCTTTGTTTGCTTCTCGATGGAGCTGTTCTTCGCTGCTTCCTTCCGTTCCTCGTCATTGTTTTCTTTGGGTGTATCCACCATGTATACGTTAAGTGATGAAGTGGCTGTCCAGTGCCCTGCGGGCGATGGTTCCTGTTTTTCTCCTGCATCGTCGTCCATACCATCGATGTCTTCGGAGTCTAAATTGAGCATGTCTGTTAAATCATCGACAGTGGCTACTAAGTGGGTGGTGGGTGGGCAGCGAATTTCTTCATCGTACGCATCCCATTCTAGCCGGACATAGTTCGGCCAAGGTTCTCCTGACAAGGAGAGAGACCTTAACGAATTCAGCACGTCGCCAAAAGGCGAGTGCTGAAAGATATCCGCACAGGTAAACTCCATGATCGGCGCCCGATCGGATTCGATAGGCACGGACGTAGGCAGCTCGGAGTCCGTGGCTGGAGACGAATCCAGTGGTTCGGCAACACAGCTCTCGTAAGGGGTGAAGTCAGTATCCGGCTCTATCGCCACTGAGAGTGCGACCTCCATGGCGGGGTCTATCCACCCGTCCTCGGATGGCGCCATTTGCTCCGGATTGAGGGCCGGAGTAGTTGCAGGTGTGATCTCCCGAACACTGTCCGACGGCAGAGCTAAATCATGCTCGTCGTGATCGTGCAGCGCACCTGACATGGGCCCGAATCCGTCGAAGATCAAATCTTCGCACATGTCGGCAGTGTAGTTCAAGTTTCCGAACCTGACCTGGTGGCCAGGGGCGTAGCTCTCGATCTGCTCCAGATGGCCAAGCGAGTTAGCCCGCAGTGCGAAGCCGCCGAATATGAAGATCTATCCGGGGAGGAAAACCTCACCCTGGACCGCATCGTCACCGATGATCGAGGGAGCCATCAAGCCTTATGGTGACGGCACAGTGGAACTCTCAATGAAAGCACCAATATCGGTGTCAAAACCGGCGGATCTCGGGTAGGGGGTCCCGAACTGTGCGTCTAAGGCGGATGGTAACAGGAGGCGGGGGACACGATGTTTACCCAGGTTTGGGCCCTCTCAATGGAGGTAATACCCTACTTCCTGCTTGATCGATCTTGATGATATGAGTTTTACAAGAGTTGATTTACCATGAGATCGTAGAGGCTAAACCCTAGAAGCTAGCCTATGGTATGATTGTTGTTGTCCTACGGACTAAACCCTCCGGTTTATATAGACATCGGAGGGGGCTAGGGTTACACAGAGTCGGTTACAAGGGAGGAGATCTACATATCCGTATTGCCAAGCTTGCCTTCCACGCCAAGGAGAGTCCCATCCGGACACGGGACGAAGTCTTCAATCTTGTATCTTCATAGTCCAACAGTCCGGCCAAAGGATATAGTCCGGCTGTTCGGAGACCCCCTAATCCAGGACTCCCTCAGGGATAAAGAGGACTTGATGCTTTAATGCTATGGTTGGGTTTTACCTTAATGATCTTTAGTAGTTGCAGATGCTTGCTAGAGTTCCAATCATAAGTGCATATGATCCAAGAAGAGAAAGTATGCTAGCTTATGCCTCTCCCTCAAATAAAATTGCAATAATGATTACCGGTCTAGTTATCGATTGCCTAGGGACAAATAACTTTCTTGTTTGACAACAAGCTCTCTAGTAAAACTAACTTAGTTGTGTCTTTATCTAAACAACCCCTAGATTTTATTTACGTGCTCTTTATTTTCTTGCAAACCTATCCAATAAAACCTACAAAGTACTTCTAGTTTCATACTTGTTCTAGGTAAAGCGAATGTTAAGCATGCGTAGAGTTGTATTGGTTGTCGATAGAACTTGAGGGAATATTTGTTCTACCTTTAGCTCCTCGTTGGGTTCGACACTCTTACTTATGGAAAGAGGCTACAATTGGTCCCCTATACTTGTGGGTTATCAGTTCTTGATCCTATCTTGCAAGTAATTAGTCACCTACTATGTGTTATGATCCGGTAACCCCGAAGTGACAATAATCGGGACCACTCCCGGTGACGATCGTAGTTTGAGGAGTTCATGTACACTACAAAAAAAAGACACACCCGTGATATTTTGGGCCGAACGAAAATCTTTTCTGTCATACTTATGACACTTCTAGGACAATAATTGTGAAAAAACACGGTATCATCATAGTTGTGGTGGGGTCCTACTTCTATGACAAAAAATCATGACAGAAAATGGGCTTTTCATCCCGGGCAGGCCGAAGACGCAGCTGCATGACATTCTTTGGGCCGTCCATGACGGAAAAAACCATGGTAGAAGCGAGGGCAAGGAAAATATTGGGGTGTTCCTTCTACGGTGGGTGGTCGGGCGGCGATCGCTGCGTTTCTCTCGTACGCTGCAGCGTGTGGAGTGCGGCGTTGGGCTCTAATCAACCCGAAGCGGCGTTGGGCTCTAATCGAACCCGGCGATTGACAGACCGCAGCTACGCGTTACTGAACCCGAGTGATCGATCGTTGGCTGATAGCTGAACCCGGTCGAGCGATTCCTTTGCTACTGCTGTTAACTAAAGCCGATCGATACTGCCTCTGGATGAACAGTGAGCGTTGCTGGGGGGTTTGGAGAACAGTTCCCGGTGGGGGTGGATGAACAGGACCCCGTGGCGTTGCCTCTGAATGAACAGTGAGCGTTGCTAGGGGGTTTGGATGAACAGTTCCCGGTGGGGATGGATGAACAGGACACCGATCGTTCGAGCCGGTTGGGGCTGGATGAACAGGACCCCGTGGAGGGCAGGATGAATAGGACCACCCCGTGGAGGGCTGGATGAACAGTAGCTCGTGGAGGGGTGGTTGAACAGGAGCCCGTGGAGAGGGCTGGTTGAACAGTAGCCGGTGGAGTAGCGCACGGTGGAGGCTGGATGAACAGGAGCCCGTGGATGAGCGATCGCGGTGGAGGCTGGAGGAGGTCGACGATGGATGAGCGGTGGCCTGTGGAGGCCGGAGGGGTCGACGGTGGAGATGAGCGGTATCCCGTGGAGTCCTGTTTTGCGATCGCCACACCCTCACGATGAACAGGACCCTGTTTTGACCGTGGCGCTCCAACACAAGTCCGTTTCCTCCGTTTTGCGGTCGCCACACCCTCCCGATCAACAGGACCCCGTTTGACCGTAGGAGGTCCGTTTCCTCCGTTTTGCGGTACGCGAGACCCCTCCCGATGAATAGGATCCTGTTTGAGCGTGGCGGTCGAACACAAGGCCGTTTCTCTGTTTCTGCGATGCGCGGGCCTCATTTCCATCGGCTGTTCCGTCCAAGCCCTCCCGATGAACATGACGACGCATTCCGTTCCGACCCAGCCGGTTGGCTCCCCATGAACATGACGACAACGCTGTTTCTCCGTTCTGACCCAGCCGGTTGGCTCCCCATGAACACGACGACAACGCTGTTTCTCCGTTCCGACCCAGCCATGTACATGAGCCCTGGCCGTACGTATGCGCGAGTAGGCGTTCGAGACCCTTCCCGTATGTACGTACGCGGCCATATTTTCTTTCTTGCACACTGGCCGCTGTACGTACGTGTACATGCTACGTGCGCGCCTCTACTGCGACACGTGCGCGCCTCTACATCGACTAGTATGTACGTACACGTTCACGACCAGAATGACAACGCTACGTACGCTTCGACCACGTGGGTCCCGACTGTCAGGCACTTCCTTGCGTGCGAAGATGTAGCTGGTGGGTCCAAGCAGTCAAGGGGGTGAATCGTTTTCTTTTGCCTGAATGCACTTCCTTGCGTGCGAAGATGTAGCTGGTAGGTCCCAGCAGTCAGGGCGAAACGTTTTTTTTCGCGAAATACAGTTGCCCGTCCGGTGGGTCCCTGCTGTCAGGTGGAGGAATAATTATTTTCCGCGTAATAAGGAGGCACTTCCTTGCGGCTCCCGTGGACCCAGCTGTCAGCCTCTCCACGATAGTACTCTTCCGATGGAAGTCGTTCCTTGACCATGTTGACCACACCGCACCGAGAGCACCAGGGCGGTGGACGACGGCAAGGCCTAGGAAGGGGACGATGTGGAGCCGGGGAAGACGCGACAGTGGAAGCCCGCGCGTAGAGGAGTACGTGGGTTCACTGGTTCACTGCGGTGTGAGGCTGCCGTCTCCGCAGAATAACAGGGGGTGTGGGTTAGTAGAGGGATGGCCTGGCCAGCGGTGGGAATAGTAGGGGGCGGTGAGGCCTCCGCGGTAGCACAGCCGGCCACGAGAGGTAGGAGCATGCGGCACGACCGGCGTTGCTTTGAGCGGCTGGAGCAACAAGACCAGAGGTTGAAGAAGCACTACGGCCGTTGGATGGACATCGTACGGTCACTGGAGCTAGAATCGTTCATATTGACTAAATTGACAAAGCACTCCGTCCCGTCAACTTAGTAGGCCCATTAAGTCAGCCTCCCACCAAGGTGGGTCCCAACTAGCGGGGGGAGTATTCATTTTTTGTGCGTAAAAGGAGGCACCTCTGGTGGGTCCGAGTGACAATGGGGAACGTTTTTCACGAAATACGTTGGCCCGTCCGGTGGGTCCCAGTAGTCAGGGGGAAACGTTTTTTTGCCAAATATGGTGGCCCGTCCGGTGGGTCCCTGCTGTCAGATGGAGGAATAATTATTTCCTGCGTAATGAGGAGGCACTTCCTTGCGGCTACCATGGACCCAGCTGTCAGCCTCTCCACGCATAGTACTCTTCCGATGGAAGTCGTTCCTTGACCACGTTGACCACGCCGCCTCGAGAGCACCAGGGCGGTGGACGATGGCGAGGCCTTGGAAGGGAATGACACGGAGGCAGGGAAGACTCGGCAGTTGTTTCCCACGCGGAGGGGAGTATGACTGTACGAGGGTTTACCGGTTTGTTTGCCGTCGCCGGAGAATAACAGCAGGTGTGGGTGAGTAGAGGGATGGCTAGGCCAATGATGGGAGTACGGTGGGGCGGTGAGGCCTGCACGGCAGCACATCCGGCCACGAGGAGGAGGGAGCAGGCAGTCTCGCCGGCGCTTGTTTGAGCGACTGGAGCAGGAAGAGCAGATACTGAAGAAGCACGACTGCCATTGGATGGACATCCAACAGTCACTGCTTGTGCGTTAACCTTTTTTTAGGAAAGCCTCAAATCTGTGGAAAACAGCATACAACCCATCTGCCATTATTTCTAATAATTTATAGCCCATTTGCTAATTCTAAAGGTTTTTTTGGAGCCCATATTCTTTTTATTAGCATTACAGCCCATATTGTGGTCACGGTTAAAAATTATACGAATTTTTGCATATTTCGGTGTGGTCCGAACTGTTTTTAATCCCGAAATTTCGAGTCACATTCAAAATGATTTTAAAAATAAATGTATATCAATATAGAATCCAACAAATTGTCCATGCATAAAAATTAATGCAATTTAAAATCTCGAAATGAAAAAAAGAAATTTGAAGCTAATTGTCGGTTTGATGTGTTTTAAAAATGTACAGCCCATTTGTCATTACACATAGGCCATTTTCTCGGCCAGCCAAATGAAGCTCTCCTCGTCTTGAAAGATTTGCAGCCCAACAGGCCTGACAAAGCGACTTACTTGGCAAATCACAAAAAGACCGGGCTGTGGCCATGGACCCAGTGGCCGTGGACCCAAATTGTCGACCACTCCAAGATACTCTTCCGATAGAAGTTGGTCGTTGACCACATTGACCACACCGCGCCGAGAGCACTAAGGCGGTGGACGACGGCGAGGCCAAGGAAGGGGACGACGGAGCCGGGAAGACGCGCAAGGATGCCCAGCAGAGAGAGTCTGAGGTTCACCGGTTTGGCTGCGGTGTGAGGCTGTCGTCGCTGCAGAATAACAGGGGGTGTGAGTGAGTAGAGGGATGGCCTGGCGAGCGGTGGGAGTAGTAGGGGGCGGTGAGTCCTCCGTGGCATCACAGTCGGCCACGGGAGGCAGGAGCACGCGACACGACTGGCGCTGGTTTGGGCGGCTGGAGCAAGAAGACCAGAGGTTGAAGAAGCACTACTGCCATTGGATGAACATCATCTGATGCTTGGAGCTAGAATCGTTCATATTGACTAAGTTGACAAAGCCCTCCATCCCCGTCAACTTGGTAGGCCCACAAGTCAGCCTCCCACAATGTTGGATTCCAGCTGGCAGGGGGAGTATTCATTTTTTTGTGCGTAATAAGGAGGCACTTCCTTGCGTGCGAAGATAACTGGTGGGTCCGACCTGTAAGCGTGGGGCACATTTTTTTTGCGAAATAGAAAGACCCTTCCGGTGGGTCCTAGATGTCAGGTGGAGGAATCAAAGACTTGAGAAGGCGTACAGAACAAGCTAGTGTACCAGTAAAGAGACGTTGCTGAGTTTTAGAAAAAAGAGGCGTGCTCCACAGGCTGGTCCGAATCCAAACCTAGACTATGACTATATATGGTGCTATGCTACTCTGCAAGTAATGAAACTGACATATCCAATGTTCGCTTCTCCTCTTGTCTACTTACTCTGCCTAGCATCAGAAGCTCTGGCCGCAGCAACCATGTCCGCTATATTTGGTTGTTGCCTGCTGAAATTAGTAATGAATGAAACCTGTGTAGCAGGCTGGGCGTAGTGTTGTGAACATCTAATGCTTTCTATTAACGGAAATCAGGGGTATCCCATTTTGCTCATAAATAAATAAATAGTAGAGGCCCTTTTGGTAATAAATAAATAAATTAGCAGAGGACCTGTCGGGTCAGCTTTGTTCTCATTCGAAGATGTCGAGAAAATTGCAGTCCAACAGCAAACTATGTCATCAAATTCAAGTTTCACAGCCAAATATGAGTACAACTAAACAACAATGTCATCATGTTTTAGTCGTCATACAATCACCAAACACATATCAGCATACATAACAAGTGATGTTCTCACAGGAAAATACTAAACAACATGTTCATCAGGTTTCAGTTGTCATAGCAAACACAATTTCACATAGTAGATAAAAAAACGTCTTCTGACAGGCAAATACGACAAAAGCAATGTAATCATCATCCGCGGCAGCAGCGTCAACATCTTCGCCATGTTTATCAGTCTGAATCGTAATTACCCATGGTGTCATCTTCTTCTTCATCCTCGTACGTTGGCTTCTTCTTGATCAACTCTTGTATGTCCACAACACGACAAGCAATCTTTTCGCCGGTGTCATTGACGTGATGGTTCTCAAAGATATTAGGAACATCTGTGCTATCTTGTACATTAGGAGCAGTGTAAGCATCATCTTGTTGTGCAACTTCATTAAACGAATTCCCCTGCTCAAACCTTTGCACTACTCTCCAGTCATCGCTACATGCAAATGTGTCTTCCAAGAAAAATATCTGTGCTGCTTGATTTGCCAAAATAAAAGGCTCGTTGGTGCGATACGCCTTTTGACATTGATGGATTTGAAATAATCATCAGCTCTGGGTTTTGCGATCCTGGAAAACAGGTTATACCAATGACAACACAACAGAACCACACATCGATGATCCTTAAAACTGGAGATATCACAAGCCAACAATGTACATTATGTTAGCATACATTTCAGTTGTCTCTTTGTCATACGTATCCGTGCTCATGATGTCACTGTTTGTGTCTTCCTGCCTTCGTCTCGTGCAAGGGTGTTGTAGCGCACATCTCCAACAATGCAAGATTCATAATGTCTTACCCGAGTATCAGGACCCATTGCTAGTGAGTAAAGGGCATCATCAACTGCCTGCCCATCCTCCCACATCTTCTTAACCTATGGTTAGAAAATAGACAAGCTGATCATCTTATGTACTCAATATATTAAAAAAACGACAAAGGTAATTCAAAAGCTTACATGGCTCTTGAACCATTTCGCAAATCCTGCCATAACCAGTTTGTCAATGTTTCTTGGATTTTGCGGCGAACTCCTTTTGTAGATGCTTGCACAACATAGTGATCGCGTCAAACATCTAAATATATAAGAATGTGCTGCAAGTTTAGTAGATTACGATGTATAAGATGCAGTACTTGAAGGAAATATGCCCTAGAGGCAATAATAAAGTTATTATTTATTTCCTTATTTCATGATAAATGTTTATTATTCATGCTAGAATTGTATTAACCGGAAACATGATACATGTGTGAATACATAGACAAACATATAGTCACTAGTATGCCTCTACTTAACTAGCTCATTAATTAAAGATGGTTATGTTTCCTAATCATAGACATGTGTTGTTATTTGATTAATGGGATCACATCATTAGGAGAATGATGTGATTGACATGACCCATTCCGTTAGCCTAGCACTTGACCGTTTAGTATATTGCTATTGCTTTCTTCATGACTTATACATGTTCCTGTAACTATGAGATTATGCAACTCCCGTTTACCGGAGGAACACTTTGGGTGCTACCAAACGTCACAGCGAATCGGGTGATTATAAAGGAGTACTACAGGTGTCTCCAAAGGTACATGTTGGGTTGGCGTATTTCGAGATTAGGTTTTGTCACTCCGATTGTCGGAGAGGTATCTCTGGGCCCTCTCGATAATGCACATCACTATAAGCCTTGCAAGCAATGTAGCTAATGAGTTAGTTACGGAATGATGCATTACGTAACGAGTAAAGAGACTTGCCAGTAACGAGATTGAACTAGGTATTGGATACCGACGATCAAATCTCGGGCAAGTAACATACCGATGACAAAGGGAACAACGCATGTTGTTATGCGGTTTGACCGATAAAGATCTTCGTAGAATATGTAGGAGCCAATATGAGCATCCAAGTTCCGCTATTGGTTATTGACCAAGAATAGTTCTAGGTCATGTCTACATAGTTCTCGAACCCGTAGTGTCCGCACGCTTAAGGTTTCGATGATAGTTATATTATGAGTTTATGAGTTTTGATGTACCGAAGGAGTTCGGAGTCCCAGATGAGATTAGGGACATGACGAGGAGTCTTGAAATGGTCGAGACGTAAAGATCGATATATTGGACGACTATATTCGGAGTTCGGAAAGGTTCCGAGTGATTCGGGTATTTTTCGAGTACCGAAGAGTTACGGAATTCGCCGGGAGTATATGGGCCTTATTGGGCCATACGGGAATAGAGGAGAGAGGCCAAAAGGAAGGAGGCCTGCGCCCCCCCCCCCTCTGGTCCAAATTGGACAAGGGGCGCAACCGCCTTTTTCCTTATTCCTCTCCCCCTCTTTCCCCTTCTCCTACTCCAACAAGGGAGGTGGAATCCTACTAGGACTAGGGAGTCCTAGTAGGACTCCACACTGGCGCGCCCCTCCTAGGGCGGCCTCCTCCCCCTTGCTCCTTTATATCTGAGGGGCAAGGGGCACCCCAGACACATAAGTTGATCTACGGATCGTTCCTTAGCCGTGTCGCGTGCCCCCTCCACCATATTCCACCTCGGTCATATCGTCATGGAGTTTAGGCGAAGCCTGCGCGATAGAGCATCATCATCGTCACTCGCCCGTCGTCTTGTGGAACTCATCCCCGACACTTTGCTGGATCGGAGGCGGGATCATCATCGAGCTGAAAGTGTGCTGAACTCGGAGGTGCCGTGACGTTCGGTACTTGGATCGGTCGGATCGTGAAGACATCGACTACATCAACGCGTTGTCATAACGCTTCCGCTTCGGTCTCACGAGTGCGTGGACAATACTCTCCCCTCTCGTTGCTATGCCATCACTATGATCTTGCGTGTGCGTAGGATTTTTTTGAAATTACTCGTTCCCCAACAGTGGCATCCGAGCCTGGTTTTATCGTAGATGTCATATGCACGAGTAGAACACAAGTGAGTTGTGGGCGATACAAGTCATACTGCTTACCAGCATGTCATACTTTGGTTGGCGGTATTGTGAGATGAAGCGGCCGGACCGACATTACGCCAGACGCTTCGCGAGACTGGTTTCACCGTTGCGAGCACTCGTGCTTAAAGGTGACCGCGGGTGTCTGTCTCTCTCACTTTAGTTGAACCGAGTGTGGCTACGCCCGGTCCTTGCGAAGGTTAAACCATCACTAACTTGACGAACTATCGTTGTGGTTTTAATGCGTAGGTAAGAACGGTTCTTGCTCAGCCCGTAGCAGCCACGTAAAATTTGCAACAACAAAGTAGAGGATGTATAACTTGTTTTTGCAGGGCATGTTGTGATGTGATATGGTCAAGACGTGATGCTATATTTTATTGTATGAAATGATCATGTTTTGTAACGAAGTTATCGACAATGGCGAGAGCCATATGGTTGTCGCTTTATTGTATGAAATGCAAGCATACTGTAATGCTTTACTTTATCACTAAGTGGTAGCGATAGTCGTAGAAGCATAAGATTGGCAAGACGACAACGATGCTACGATGGAGATCAAGGTGTCGCGCAGGTGAAGATGGTGATCACGACGGTGCTTCGGAGATGGAATCACAAGCACAAGATGATGATGGCCATATCATATCACTTATATTGATTGCATGTGATGTTTATCCTTTATGCATCTTATCTTGCTTTGATTGACGATAGCATTTTAAGATGATCTCTCACTAAAATTATCAAGAAGTGTTCTCCACGAGTATGCACCGTTGCGAAAGTTCTTCGTCTTTGAGACACCACGTGATGATCGGTGTGATAGGCTCTACGTTCAAATACAACGGGTGCAAAACAGTTGCACACGCGGAATACTCAGGTTAAACTTGACGAGCCTAGCATATACAGATATGGCCTCGGAACACGGAGACCGAAAGGTCAAGCGTGAATCATATAGTAGATATGATCAACATATTGATGTTCACCGTTGAAACTACTCCATCTCACGTGACGATCGGACATGGTGTAGTTGATATGGATCACGTAATCACTTAGAAGATTAGAGGGATGTCTATCTAAGTGGGAGTTCTTAAGTAATATGATTAATTGAAATTTAATTTATCATGAACTTAGTCCTGGTAGTATTTTGCAAATTATGTTGTAGATCAATAGCTCGCGTTGTTGCTTCCCTATGTTTGTTGCTTTCATATGTTTATTTTAATATGTTCCTAGAAAACTGTGTTGAAAGATGTTAGTAGAAATGATGCGGATTGGATCCGTGATCGAGGTTTATCCTCATTGCTGCCTGAGAAGAATTATGTCCTTGATGCACCGCTAGGTGACAGACCTATTGCAGGAGCGGATCTGCGACGTTATGAATGTTTGGCTAGCTCAATATGATGACTACTTGATAGTTTAGTGCACCATGCTTAGCGGATTAGAATCGGGACTTCAAAGGCGTTTTGAGCGTCACGGACCATATGAGATGTTCCAGGAATTGAAGTTAATATTTCAAGAAAATACCGAGTTGAGAGACATGTAGTCTCCAACAAGTTCTATAGCTAAAAGATGGAGGAGAATCGCTCAACTAGTGAGCATGTGCTCAGATTATGCAGGTACTTCAATCGCTTGAATCAAGTGGGAGTTAATCTTCCAGATAAGATAGTGATTGACAAAATTCTCTAGTCACCATCACCAAGTTAGTAGAACTTCGTGATGAACTATAATATGCAAGGGATGACAAAAGTAATTCCCAAGCTCTTCGTGATGCTGAAATCAACGAAGGTAGAAATCAAGAAAAGAGCATCAAGTGTTGATGATTGACAAGACCACTAGTTTCAAGAAAAGGGCAAAGGGAAAGAAAGGGAACTTCAAGTAGAATGACAAGCAAGTTGTCGCTCCCGCGAAGAAGCCCAAAGCTGGACCAAAGCCTGAAACTGAAGTGCTTCTCTGCAAAGGAAATGATCCTTTGGGAGCAGAAATGACCTGAATATTTGGTAGATAAGAAGGGTGGCAAAGTGAACAAGGGTATATTTGATATCTGGTGTTTGATGTGTGCCTTACTAGTGTTTATAGTAGCCCCAGTATTTGATACTTGTTCGGTTGCTAAGATTAGTAACTCGAAACAGGAGTTACATAATAAACAGAGACTAGTTGAGGGGAAGTGACGATGAGTGTTGGAAATAGTTCCAAGATTGATATGATCATCATCACACACTCCCTATATTTTCGAGATTAGTGTTAAAAGCCAAATAAATGTTATTTAGCGTTTGCGTTGAGCATGAATATGATTTGATCATGTTTATTGCAAAGCGGTTATTCATTTAAAGTTAAAGAATAATTGTTATTCTGTTTACATGAATAAAACCTTCATGGTTATACACCCAATGAAAATAGTTTGTTGGATCTCGATCGTAGTGATACACATATTCATAATATTGATGCCAAAAGATGCAAAGTCAATAATGATAGTGCAACTTATTTGTGGCACTTGCCGTTTGGGTCATATCGATGTAAAAGCATGAAGAAACTCCATAAAGATGGATTTTCGAAATCACTTGGTTATGAATCATTTTATGCTTGTGAACCGTGCTTTTTGGGCAAGATGACTAAAACTCCGTTCTCGGAACAATGGAGCGAGCTCTTGACTTGTTGGAAATAATACATACCAATGTATGCGATCCAATGAGTGTTGATGCCCGTGGCAAGTATCATTATTTTCGACCTTCACAGATGATTTGAGCAGATATCGTATATCTTCTTGATGAAACATAAGTCTGAAATAGTTGAAAAGTTCAAAGAATTTCAGAGTGAAGTGGAAAATCATCGTAACAAGAAAATAAAGTTTCTGCGATCTGATCGTGGAGATGAATATTTGAGTTACGAGTTTGGTCTTCAATTAAAACAAAGTGGAATAGTTTCACAGCTCACGCCACATGGAACACCACAACATAATGGTGTGTCCGAACGTCATAACCGCACTTTATTGGATATGGTGCGATCTATGATGTATCTTACCGATTTACCACTATCGTTTTGGGGTTATGCATTAGAGACAGCTGCATTCACGTTTAATAGGGCACCATCTAAATCTGTTGAGATGACACCGTATGAACTATGGTTTAGCAGTAAACCTAAGCTATCGTCTCTTAAAGCTTGGAGTTGCGATGCTTATATGAAAAGGTTTCAACCTGATAAGCTCGAACCCAAATCGGAAAAGTGCGTCTTCATAGAATACCCAAAGGTAACTATTGGGTACACCTTCTATCACAGGTCCGAAGGCAAGTTATTCGTTGCTAAGATGGATCCTTTCTAGAGAAGAAGTTTCTCTCGAAAGAAGTGAGTGGGAGGAAAGTAGAGCTTGATAAGGTAATTGTACCTTCTCCCGAATTGGAAAGTAGTTCATCACGTAAATCAGTTCCATGATTCCTACACCAATCGGTGAGGAAGCTAATGATGATGATCATGAAGCTTGAGATCAAGTTACTACCGAACCTCGTAGGTCTTCCCAAATAAGATCCGCACCAATGTGATGCGGTAATCCTATTCTAGAAGTCATGTTACTAGACCATGATGAACCTACGAACTATGAGGAAGCGATGATGAGCCCAGATTCCGTGAAATGGCTTGAGGCCATAAAATCTGAGATAGGATCCATATATAAGAACAAAGTGGGGACTTTGGTTGACCTGCTCGATGATCAGCAAGTCAAGTTAAATAAATGGATCTTCAAGAGGAAGACGGACACTGATAGTAGTGTTACTATCTAAAAAGCTCGACTTGTTGCAAAAGGTTTTCGACAAGTTCAAGGTGTTGACTACAATGAGATTTTCTCAACTCTAGCGTTGCTTAAAGTCTGTCCGAATCATGTTAGAAATTGCCACATTTTATGAAATCTGGAAAATGGATGTCAAAACAACATTCTTTAATAGATTTATTAAAGAAGAGTTGCATATGATGCAACCAGAAGGTTTTGTCAATCCTAAAGGAGCTAACAAAATGTGCAAGCTCCAGCGATCCATCTATGGAATGGTGCAAGCATCTCAGAGTTGGAATACATGCTTTGATAAGTTGATCAAAGCATATAGTTTTATATAGACTTGCGGTGAAGCCTGTATTTACAATAAAGTGAGTGGGAGCACTACCGCCTTTTGATAAATATATGTGAGTAACATATTGTTGATCGAAATGATGTATAATTTTTCGGAAAGCATAAAGGAGTATTTGAAAGGAGTTCTTTAAAGAAAGACCTCAGTAAAGCTACTTACATATTGAGCATCAAGATCTATTGAGATAGATCAAGACGCTTGATAAGTTTTTTAATAAGTACATACCTTGTCAAGATTTTGAAGTAGTTCAAAATGGAACCGTCAAAGAAAAGTTCTTGCCTGTGTTGCAAACGTGTGAAATTGAGTAAGTCTCAAATCCCTACCACGGCAGAAAATAGAAAAGAGAATGAAAGTCATTCCCTATGCCTTAGTCATAGGTTCTATAAAGTATGCTATGCTATGTACCAGACCTATTGTATACCTTGCTCTGAATTTGGCAAGGGAGTACAATAGTGATCTAGGAGTAGATCACTGGACATTGGTCAAGAACATCCTTAGTGAGGACTAAGGAAATATTTCTCGATTATGGAGGTGATAAAAGAGCCCGTCGTAAAGAGTTACATCGATGCAAGCTTTTTACACTGATCCAGATGACTCTAAGTCTCAATCTGGATACATATTGAAAGTGGGAGAAATTAGCTAGAGTAGCTCCGTGCAGAGCATTGTAGACATAGAATATTTGCAAAATACATACGGCTCTGAATGTGACAGACCCGTTGACTAAGCTTCTCTCACGAGCAAAACATGATCATACCTTAGTACTCTTTGGGTGTTAATCACATAGCGATGTGAACTAGATTATTGACTCTAGTAAACCCTTTGGGTGTTGGTCACATGACGATGTGAACTATGGGTGTTAATCACATACAGATGTGAATATTAGTGTTGAATCACATGATGATGTGAACTAGATTATTGACTCTAGTGCAAGTGGGAGATGAAGGAAATATGCCCTAGAGGCAATAATAAAGTTATTATTTATTTCCTTATTTCATGATAAATGTTTATTATTCATGCTAGAATTGTATTAACAGGAAACATGATACATGTGTGAATACATAGACAAACATATAGTCACTAGTATGCCTCTACTTAACTAGCTCATTAATCAAAGATGGTTACGTTTCCTAACCATAGACATGTGTTGTTATTTAATTAATGGGATCACATCATTAGGAGAATTATGTGATTGACATGACCCATTCCGTTAGCCTAGCACTTGATTGTTTAGTATATTGCTATTGCTTTCTTCATGACTTATACATGTTCCTGTAACTATGAGATTATGCAACTCCGTTTACGGAGGAACACTTTGGGTGCTACCAAACGTCACAACATAACTGGGTGATTATAAAGGAGTACTACAGGTGTCTCCAAAGGTACATGTTGGGTTGGCGTATTTCGAGATTAGGTTTTGTCACTCCGATTGTCGGAGAGGTATCTCTGGGCCCTCTCGGTAATGCACATCACTATAAGCCTTGCAAGCAATGTAGCTAATGAGTTAGTTACGGAATGATGCATTACGTAACGAGTAAAGAGACTTGCCAGTAACGAGATTGAACTAGGTATTGGATACCGACGATCAAATCTCGGGCAAGTAACATACCGATGACAAAGGGAACAACGTATGTTGTTATGCGGTTTGACCGATAAAGATCTTCATAGAATATGTAGGAGCCAATATGAGCATCCAGGTTCCGCTATTGGTTATTGACCAAGAATAGTTCTAGGTCATGTCTACATAGTTCTCGAACCCGTAGGGTCCGCACGCTTAAGGTTTCGATGACAGTTATATTATGAGTTTATGAGTTTTGATGTACCGAAGGAGTTCGGAGTCCCAGATGAGACCGTGGACATGACGAAGAGTCTCGAAATGGTCGAGATGTAAAGATCGATATATTGGACGACTATATTCGGAGTTCGGAAAGGTTCCGAGTGATTCGGTATTTTTGAGTCTGGGAGAGTTCTGAGGAATTCGCCGGGGAGTATATGGGCCTTATTGGGCCATACAGGAATAGAGGAGAGAGGCTAAAAGGAAGGAGGCCTGTGCCCCCCCTCTGGTCCGAATTGGACAAGGGGCGCAGCCCCCTTTTTCCTTATTCCTCTCCCCCTCTTTCCCCTTCTCCTACTCCAACAAGGGAGGTGGAATCCTACTAGGACTAGGGAGTCCTAGTAGGACTCCACACTTGGCGCGCCCCCTCCTAGGGCCGGCCTCCTCCCCTTGCTCCTTTATATCTGAGGCAAGGGGCACCCCAGACACATAAGTTGATCTACGGATCGTTCCTTAGCAGTGTGCGGTGCCCCCTCCACCATATTCCACCTCGGTCATATCGTCGCGGAGTTTAGGCGAAGCCTGCGCCGATAGAGCATCATCATCGTCCTGCGCCGTCGTCTTGTGAACTCATCCCCGACGCTTTGCTGGATCGGAGCCGGGGATCGTCATCGAGCTGAGCGTGTGCTGAACTTCGGAGGTGCCGTCGTTCGGTACTTGGATCGGTCGGATCGTGAAGATGTCGACTACATCAACTGCGTTGTCATAACGCTTCGCTTACGGTCTCGAGGGTGCGTGGACAATACTCTCCCTCTCGTTGCTATGCCATCACCATGATCTTGCGTGTGCGTAGGATTTTTTTGAAATTACTACATTCCCCAACAAAGATTTAGCACTTACTTGATATAAGGTAGTATCTCGGGACAGTTATTCAACACATACCAAACCATTTTGTCCAAATCTTTAGGTTTGTCCTCTTGTCGACTCTTCCACAGAAACTTTCGAGCAGAATAATCAAAACATTGAGCCCGGATTGTCTTCATCTATGTCTTTGCTAAGCTGATCAATTTGTTTCAATGTATTTTGAGCAAAGTGTCAGCGCTTACAGAGCAATGTAGGCCTCTGCAATGGAACCCTCGGGTCTAGCTCTGTTCCTAACATAGCCCTTGAAAGTGCCTAGCCGCCTTTTAGTAGGGTACATCCAGCCATATTGTACTGGACCTCTAAGTAGTGCCTCATCAGGTAGATGAACAGCCAAATGCACCATCACATCAAAGAAGGTTGGAGGATATATCTTCTCAAGGTCGCATAGGATAGTTGGTATCTTGTCTCTAAGACGCTCCAAAGCATCTATCCTGATATTTCTACTACAGAGTTCCCTGAAGAATTGTCTCAACTCTGCAACTACTCTGTATAAGTCAGGGCGGCCCAATCCTCTAAGGATAACAGGTAAAACCCTTTGAAGTAGGACGTGGCAGTCATGAGTTTTCAACCCTTGTACCTTGTCTCCATCTGCACTGACTCTCCTTTCAGGGTTGGAAGCAAATCCATGTGGGAATCTCACATGTGACAGGACCTTGCAGAATTCTTTTCTTTTCACCTTGTCCAAGACATACACAGCTGGTGTCATATCCCGTGGTTTACCTTCATCTTGCACCTGCAAATCCTTTCTGATACCCAGGTGTGTCAAATCAATCCTAGATTTTAAGGTATCTTTCGTCTTGCCTTCAATATTAAGAAGTGTGCCGATAATGCTGTCACATATATTTGTCTCGATGTGCATCACATCAAGATTATGCCGCAGATCCAAATCTTTCCAATACTCCAAGTCCCACAAAGTGGACTGCGGGTAAATAATAATCTCTCTTACATACCTTACGCTTCCTTTTCCCTCTACCATTATCGGGATGGTTTCACAGTGTAATATGCCCGACCTTCTCTAATTCCACTTGCAACTCATCGGCGGTGAGCCTCTTTGGCGCATCACGGTTTTCATGCTTTGCATTGAACACATGTCTTGGTATTTTCTAGGATGTGGCTTGTCCTTGGCAAGGAAACATCGATGTCAATGTAACAGATCTTGCTAAGTATTGCGTGATGACAATGATTCTGTCACAATAACACATGCATTGTAACCATGTGTCGTTCGCCCTGACATAGTGCCCAAAGCCGGATAATCATGGATGCACCAAATTATAAAAGCACGCACAAAGAAATCAGCTGGTGGGCTGGTATATAGGTCTCGAGTGAGAACACCCCTCCATAGCTGTTGAAGTTCCTCCACAAGAGGCTCCATGAACAAATCAAAATCCTTTCCAGGACTTTTTGGACCTGGGATGAGCAAGGCCATCATGTAGTTTGATTGACGGTGTCCTGGACTAGGGGGTACTCACCACGTGGTCTCCCGATCAATTGGATTGGGCTGAGGATCCCCATGGCCGTATACTCATGGGCCAGTCCGGACAGTTGCCGCGTACAAGGAAGATTCCACAAGACTTGGCGATCAAGACAAGGACTCCTCCCCCACCGGTGTATTCGGCTAGGACTCTTGTTATCCTAGGCCTCTGGTGCATTATATAAACCGAGGCCAGGCTAGTCGATAGACATACAACAATCATACCATAGGCTAGCTTCTAGGGTTTAGCCTCTCTGATCTCATGGTAGATCTACTCTTGTACTACCCATATCATCAATATTAATCAAGCGGGGTAGGGTTTTACCTCCATCGAGAGGGCCCAACCAGGTAAAAACATCGTGTCCCTTGTCTCCTGTTACCATCCGCCTAGGCGCATGCTCGGAACCCCCTACCGAGATCCGCCGGTTTGACACCGACATTGGTGCTTTCATTGAGAGTTCAGCTGTGTGTTCGGCAAAAGGTCGATGGCTCGCTGCAGATCAAGCTGCGACTTGGCATCTTCGTCACCAGCTCGACCGTCACCTTGGTTCGACCAAGGACTGCGCCCTACCTCGATCGTCATGTTCGTATGAGGGCCGTCATCAACATCAACTCCGATCTCTATCAAGATCATGGAGGAATCATCCGAGGAGCCCGGGGCTCAACGTCAACATTGCCCTCGGGCGACCGTCGCTTTTTTACGGACAGCGGACTTGTGTCGCCGCCACCGCCTCCTCAAGCGTCGTTTTAACGATTGCTTGGTGGAATTGTGCGGAATTGAGTCTACAACAACCCTGGAAAATTTCGTCGAGTTCCGATGGAGGAATCTGTGGCAATCTCCGATATACCGGAGCTGCATTGAATCTGGACGAGTTTAGGGCGTGGTGTCCAGCTTCTAGCTCGGACTTCCTTTGAAAGATCCAACCGTTGATCGGCTGCGGAATTCCTGTATCTACCACCCCTCAAAATTTCAGCTCGATCCGACCGTCCAAACTCCGGGAATCTTCCGATTAGTGCATCACTTTTTGGATCTGTTTTCAGGCTTTGCCACGCCTTTATTGCATTACGCCGATGACCTGCATCGACATTGACTTCGGCGCCAGGCCATATTTCTTTTATTACTCACTTTGCATAAATTATTTATTATGCAATGATTTTTTAACTATCATTATTACTATTATCTCCTGTTTGCACCATTTTTTGTGCACAGGAAAATGATCCGGGACTTGGCGTCACTCGCCGGGTCTCAGCATTGACCGTGCTATGTCACCACTTGGCGTGTCGAGCTCTCCGCTCCGCCACCTCGGGACCGGCTTGGGGGATGGAACGTTGTCCCGTATCAAGCTCGGACGGCGTCATCAATACCGAACACATTAACCAACTAAGTCGCTTTCATGCTCAAAGCTTTAATTTCTAACTTGTGTTCGGTTCGACCAAGCATTATACTTTTTCGGAAAAATTTTGCTTGTAAAAAATTTCCTTGTCCAAACTTTGTTTGTGACGCATAAATTCAAATACCCAATTCATTTGGGGCTTCCTTCATGAAGCTTTTCCTCTTGCATATGATTATACTTGTATGGCTTCGTTCCTTGTTCGTGTATTATGCCACAATATGCACCATATTGACTTAAGCAATTTGCAAGCTGGGTTGCCTCGCTCCTGTGTTTACCCCTACGTTCCCGATTGTTCGGCTAGGGAGTAAAGGGAGCACCTCTGCGATTGTCACGATCGGGTCACCCGAGCGGAACTCGGTGGTGAAGCCGAAAGCTAGCGCTCTTCTGTTTTCAATAATGGTGGCACACTACGGAACTCATGAGTACAAAAATCTATTGCACAAGTCTCATATTAACAATGAGCACCGAAGAAAGGTATCGGTGGGGGTACTATTTTCTTTGAAGATGCTTCTTACACTTTATCAGTAATATAGCATAAGTTCCCTGAGCGCGCTTTGTCTATTACAGCCTTATGACCTGATTGCTGGTTATTGGAAACACCGTCGATATTCTCGACGGATGGAGTATATAACACTTTTCGTCCTTGACGAAGAGGGAGAAGCCGACGATCGGTTAAGACGCGTTTAAAGTTCGGTTGAACATAGATATGATATAAGTACTTCGGTACATGCAATCATTCTTTTACCCAAGTCACTTGGGGGCTCTTAAATTTATATAAGCCGTTTTATGATAAGTGTTCATCTTCTTAGACGTTGCAAAGTTTTATTATTATTATTATTTATCACTCCTTTTTTCGACACGAGCGTGTGGTCACTTACCGGGGACCCTAATTTCTCTCTCAAAGCCGCTAGAGTTTAGTTTGCTAAATTGGCCTAATGAGAAGTACTCTGCCCTCGGGATAGGAGGTTGAAGCCGTAGGATGACCCGCTTGAAGTCTTGAGATAGGATGTATCATGTTAAAGCACGACAGAAGCACTTCTTTTGCTAAGGCCAATTTTCGGATTGGCACCGAACACTTGATCTCGTTCGGACGTCAAGTTTTCTTGGCGTTTTTGGTTTTCAAGATTATGGCACTTTTAAACTATTTGTGTGCTTTCAGCACAAGTCTCATGATGCACCGCGGACACCTTTAGAGATTCGGCAAAACATTCTCGGATATTGCTCTATATGCATCGCTTTGAATTATGTCTTGATCGATAGTTGGGTTGCGGCTCCTGCGCTTGCCTCCTACGTTCCGCTTTGTTCGGCTAGGTGTGCAAAGGAGAACCATCGCGATTGTGCTTCCAGCTCACATGGTTAAGCACCTCGATGGAGAAAGCCAAAACCGACTGTCACAATAAGCGTAAACTGGTCAGCGATCCGATGGCGGTGTTAAGCGACGGGCCATTCATAACAATGGCGAAGTGTTTCTGACTTGACCTCGATTGTCGCCGAACACTACCGGGGCTATTAATCGCCTCCCAAACTAAATCCTCGATATTTTGCTCTTACATTGGAGCTGAGGTTTCATGATCATGCTTAGCATGACAACCCAAAAGAAAGGAACCGATAAGCGGGACTATTTTCTTTGGAAGACATTTCTTCTGTTAAACAGTAATATAACATATCTCTCTGCGTACCTTTGTTTATAAAACCGTATGGCCAGATTGCCTTGTTTGTCGTACATCTTTGCCCTCATAAAGGCTTTATAAAGTAGGACAAACACTCCTCGGCTATTGGCCGAGGAGGTGGAAGCCGATGGTCGGTCAACAAAGTTTTGTACAATGCGGATCCGAGCATTAATGACATAAAGTACTTGGATACATTGAGTCATTACACATAATTTGTGATTTTACTATGGATATCGATCCTTAATTCGGCCACCCGTGCCGCATTAGGCTCGGGGCTCTTGGGCTTGGGCTTATTATTTACAAATATTAAAGGGCACATCGATCCCTAATCTGGTGTTGCCACCCGACCAGTGTCTCGGGGCTCTTGCATTGCTGTCCAATGCGAGAAAATTTTAAGTGTATCTGAGTCTCAAGGAGATTTTGATCCTCGTGTTGGTCGGCCGCACCCAACCCGAGTCTTGAGGACTGAGCACGCCGATTTTGTGTCGAAGTATTCGCGAGCTTGGACTTGATCCTCGGACCGATTTTGCAAATCAACTTTGAGTCTCTGCTGACTCTGAGGATCAGCGGTCTTATGTCATCCTTCATGTGCATCTCGGGTTTTAGACCGATACCCACCTTGAGGGCTCTTGGCTATGTATCTCGGCGGAGAATAAATTGCACCAATCAAAAATATTGACAAAAATCGCCCACATTCGGGTGGTGCACCACCTCGGAAGCACTCCGACATAAAGCTCGGACGCTAGTGGCTGGCTCCATAGAGGCATTTCGGCATTAAGCTCGGCTAAACTCCTTCAAACTTCTTTGAACCAAGGTGATTCTGACACCTCGGATACAGTTCGGTGTTGGAGCTCGGATACCGTCCGGCGTTGGAGCTCGGATACATAGTCCGGCGATAGAGCTGGGAAGCAGTCCGGCGTTGGTGCTCGGCTGCAAAAGATACCTCGAATGCAGTCCGGCGTTAGAGCTCGGACGCAAGAGGACGCTGCCTCCCGAGAATAACTTCGAACCCGAGGCGTGGCATAAAAATAACAAGGCATTGATAAAGGCCGTAAACTTAAAGGGGCTCCTCGGATACCCAACGTGTAAACTCTTCGTATGCACTTAGGCGATCCTCAAGATCGAAGATGAGAAGATTTGTTGAACCAGTTTTCAAGACCGACGGCCGAAGATGAAGAACAGTTCGGAAGAATCGAGGAGCGTCCCCAACTTGAAGACCGGTTCAGGGGGCTACTGACGGTGTCCTGGACTAGGGGGTACTCACCACGCGTCTCCCGATCAGTTGGATTGGGCGAGGATCCCCATGGCCGTATACTCATGGGCCAGTCCGGACAGTTGCCGCGTACAAGGAAGATTCCACAAGACTTGGCGATCAAGACAAGGACTCCTCCCCCATCGGCGTATTCTTCTAGGACTCTTGTTATCCTAGGCCTCTGGTGCATTATATAAACCGAGGCCAGGCTAGTCGATAGACATACAACAATCATACCATAGGCTAGCTTCTAGGGTTTAGCCTCTCTGATCTCGTGGTAGATCTACTCTTGTACTACCCATATCATCAATATTAATCAAGCGGGAGTAGGGTTTTACCTCCATCGAGAGGGCCCGAACCTGGGTAAAAACATTGTGTCCCTTGTCTCCTGTTACCATCCGCCTAGACGCACAGTTCGGGACCCCCTACCCGAGATCCGCCGGTTTTGACACCGACATTGATTCTTTGGTGCAGACATTTGGAGTCATGTTGTAAGGGATAACAAGCACTGGCCACATGCTATATGTGGCGCTCTGGTGGCCAAATGGGTTAAATCCATCTGAAACTAAGACAAGTCTAATGTTTCTCGGGTCAGCAGCAAACGTTACGTGCTTCTGATTGAAGCTTTTCCACTCACTACCATGAGATGGATGGCTCATTACATTCTGATATCTGAAATCCTGGTTCCTAGAATGCCACAGTACATCCTCTCTTGTTTCAGCATCATGAAACAACCTCTGCAATCTTGGTATAATTGGAAAATGTCCCAGAACATTACGAGGAATCCTCTTCACAGCATCGCCATCTTTCCATCTTGATGATTTGCATTTCGGTTATTCACTTTAAGTTGGCATAATCCTTCCGGAACAGAACACAATTATTCTTACAAACATGGATCATATCATATCCAATTCCAAGCGCACAAAGGAAATTCTTCATTTCTTTGTAGGTGTGTGGCAGCTCGGGCGATCTGGGAAAGCTTTGCGAAAAGCAGCCAACATCGCATCGAATGATTTTTTGGTCATCCGCTCAGATGTCTTAACCTGAAGAAAGGTGACCATAGCTGAGAATACTGACAGCTTATTTCCTGGGGTGACAGCCACGTTGCATTGCTCCAACATGCGGCCCACCATTTTTCTTCTGCAGGTGAAAGTTCACGGAATGCACGAGCATTTCGTAGCATTGTTTCAATGTTGGTCAAACTCACTGGCTCCGCCACCACCACCTCCTCCTCCTCCTCTTCTACCTGAGCATCAGGCAGATCAAGATGGTGATCTGCTGCTTCCACATAGACAATAACATTGACGTTCACAGCTTCACCATGATGAACCCACCTAGTATATGTGACCGACATCCCATACAAGTGTAGATGATTTTGCACAGTTGACTAGGGTCTTGTAACTGAATTCATACAACTGCTACACGGGCAGAGCACATCTGATTTCGGACCACCGTACTCAGCTCGTATAAAGTTCATGAAGTTTTCAACCCCCTCGACATGTGCAGCGGAGAATCTTCAAGCAGAAGTTATCCAAGTCATGTCCATCTGTTAGACATACAAATTAGTTCTTCTACTAGATATTAAAGGGAAAACATATATGCTTTTTTATGAAGTCCAGAAGAAAATACCTAGGTCAATGTCTAAAGCTATGGCAAGATATTTGGACGAGCAGATCTAAGTAACGAAACATATGTAAAGCTAATTCAGCAAACAGATTTGAGTGCTAAATTATGGCAGGCTGTTTCAGCAGTCAATGAGGCCGAGCACACAGCCATCAAACTATCGAAGTCCATCACATCAACTAAGATCGAGTATAAAACGGTGTAGAGCTATTTCACCTAACAGATTGGCTACTAGACCATGGCAATCTATGTCACAATAAATATATGTCAGGATATTTTAGCAACTAATCGGCCTTGGCATGCCATCTCAGCTAAGAAGATTGAGTGCAGAAAAGGGCAAGGAAGCTTCTTAAGCAGAGCATATTGACTGTAAACTACTTCGGCAAACAATGAGACTAACAGCATCTATTAGCTAATATTCAGCGCTACACCGACATGCACAGGGCCTCAGTCTAGAATGCACGTATCGTGGGAGAAGCTGACCGCCGTGCGTCTCCACACGAACATCGCCAGCGGTGGCGGCGCTGACCACCGTGTGCCTCCACAAGAACGTCGCCAGCGGTGGCGGCGCGGCTAGAGGACGGCAGTCTACGAGAGCGTACTGTGGGAGCGAGAGGATCGCCGTGCGTCCCCTCGACGAACCGTGGCACCGATGTATCGGTGTGGCGGGGAGGGCGGCTTTGGCGGATTGAATGGAGTGGAGGGAACAGGGGGGGAGGGGGTTTGGGGAATATTATTGGCTAGTTGGCCGAAGGGCGGTTGAATCTAATATTTGGGGAATTTTTGGGTTGGGGGAGGATTTTGGCGGTGGGCGGGGGAGTTTGGCGCATGGTTGGTTTCTCCAAGTGCAGTCCCACGTGTCGATGAAGAGGCAAGCGCTGCGCGTTCCGTTATGCGTGAGCCGTGTGCAGGACCGAGCGTGTGTGGGGTGCAATGCGACCGCATGACGAAGTCTTTGTGAGTGTACCGCCTTTTTTCCTTTTAAACTAGGTGCTTCGCCCCCTAAAAAAAACTTGTTGCTTCGCGCGATCCATCGATACTACTACTAGTAAACCGGTAATCCCGACTAAAACGGCGCGGCCGGGTCTTTTCCGCGCGATATGCTGGGAGGTTGGCTTAGTTGGGTTTTTTAGGACGAGTAATGCTACACTAGTAGTCCCATTTATGTAATTAACATAATGTGAAACGTGTGAGCTATTGATTGTAAATTGGGGGGAGGGAGGGGCCCACCACCATGAAAATCAGGGGAGGAGAGAGAGAGGCAATTTACGTTAACCCTTTCGAAGGTTCCCGTAGATGTAGAAAAATGTGAAATGCGTGAATGTGCATTTGCAGATAAGGCCTTCCCTCGTTCATCCTTTTCTCCCACAAGATCTTGATCTTCCGTGCAACGCACGGGCATCTTGCTAGTACTCCTACAATATACTATATTATTGTGAAAGTTCATATACACCGGCCGAGATTAATGCAAACACAACATATTTTCATTAAATTTCGAACTTTTATAGGACAGAAAAATAAAATAAACCCGACCTAAACCTATTCTACGGCGGCGACCGACGTCCTCCATCTGCGATCTCCATGTACGGGGGGCGGGGTTCAAGACCCGTGAAGTGAAGGTGCGGTCTCCGGTGAGGAAAAGTAGAACACGGGAGACGGACCAGCCAGTTGGCACACCATGCCCTGCCGCCTCCCATGCCCTACTCATCCTCGGAGGAGTCCCCGACCTCGGTGGTGCCAGACGTTGGACGACGACAAGTAGGACGCGTGGCTGATGGTGCTCCCGTCAAGGGCCGCCAGCGTGGCCACCGCTTGTGCGGCGACTTGAGCAAGGGCGGCGACCTCGAGCTCCATCCCCGAAGACAAGCTCTCCCGTAGAGCGTTCGCGCTTGCGGTCATGGCGGATGTGGTGCCAGGTAGGAGGATGATGCGCTATGGTGTGGAGGTTAGCTGGGCGTTGCCACTTTAAGAAGCGCATTTCGGTGAGGCCAAGCGTCCTGGTGTGTCATTAAGTCACCGGAGTTGGTTCCTCGGGCACCGAGCCTCTTAACGATGGCATACGGACGGACGGCATGAATGCAGGCAGCTGGCGCTGGCTGGGAACGCACCGCGCGATGGTGCGAGGGATGAGGGTTTTTTGTGTGCCAGGGTAGTTAGCTGCGGTCGTGGCAATGTTGAAGATGCCCTTTGCTCACATGCGATCGACGCATGTCATTGAAAAAGCAAGACGACCCGGCATGGTCTCAGGTCCTGAGGATGCAGTTGGCCGCGCTACACCACTCCAGACGCGTCCGGCGCCCGTGCATCCTCGACGAGCCGGGTGTTGGGGTGTGTTTGGATTGTGGCCAAAGTGCACCTTACCAAAATTTTGGTCATGACCCAAAGATTGGTCTTTGTTTGGATGGTTGCCATTTTTTTGAGGTTTTGGTCATGTCCCAAAAATGGATGGTTGCCATTTTTTGGCATGCCAATGAACTCAAGCCAACTCTAGTTCATTTTTCTTGTCGATGTCGGCCAAATCATGGACAACCAAAACCTCAACCAAAATTTTGGCTACCCAATGCTTTGATGGGGCAACCTTGGGCACAAACCAAACATACTAGCTGTTGGTCGTGCCATAGCACTAACGCCACCCTCGACACACTGAAACCGACCGTGTCTAGCGACGATGAGCGTGTCGCTCACCGCGGTCGCCGTGTCTAGAGGCGGTGCTGGAGCTGCGCCACGTTGTTGGCCCCCACGACCCACATGAACGGTTGCCGATGGCGAGGAGGTCATGGGCCAGCTCCTCCATTGGACTAGTTTGCGCTACGTCGTCCCGGCAGGTGTGGCCCACATGTCGGTTTCCCTGTTTTCCTGGCCATATTCGAGCATCAGTGCTCCGCGTTGCGCATTAGGCCTTTCACTATGTAGGCCAAGCGAGACAACTTATTGTTTATTTGAGCGGGTCAAGTATAATCATGTGGCGTTTGCTTATTTCTCAATTATCTCCAACCCTCTTCTCCATCGATCACGTCGCCCTCTGGTCGAGTCCATCCTCCCGCATGCCTCATTTGAACATTCTGCCGAGTATCATTCGCATGTGGGCCTAGACCATGCTTGTATTTCCAATGTTTATTTGTAATTTGTCCGACATGCATACAAACAAATGGTTTGTTTGAAGTTTCACTTTGGCTCCACTACGTGTCGCTTCGTGTCTTAGTTTTGGCATCCCATTCGGTTCATGCATGCCCCAACACATGTTGACGAGATCGATTGATGTTCAGAGATCAATTGCGTGTCGTGCAAGGAGATAAAGGTTTGGTCTGTTTCTATGATAGAAATGACCCGCGGGGTGTGTGGATTAGAGGGAGTATATTGTACATTCATAAGCGAAACGAACGTATTGTACCCACCCTAGTCCTCTTTCAATCGATCTCCGGACCCCGAGATGAAATCGAGAGAGAACGAGTGGGGGCATGTGTGATACCTAAGGTGGATTCGAAATTTTGAACCGGTGATCATAGCATCTGCAAATCATATATAAAGGGTATTCAATGTTCGTTTCATTTTTGAACGTACAATATACTCCCTCCTATCCTTTCTAGTTTACATATAAGTTTTATGTGTAGTCAAAGTATCTCTACTTTGATAAAAAAGTATCAACATTCAACAACGCCCAATCAATATTGTTAGATTTGTACGTACTCCTAGATTTGTACTCGAGATGGTTTCCAATTTGTTTTCAACCACGTGAATGTGCTTGTTCTCGCGCATGCTCTTCCTACTAGGATTTCGCCACGTATAACCAGTCCAATAGTAACTTTTTTTAAGCTCCTTGTCCAATAGTACTAGTGGAGTACTGACAATATCTGTACTAGAGTATGCAGTGCTCATAGTTGTACTCCCTCCTTCCATTTATATAGGTCCTATGTGGAGGAGAGAGATGTGAAAAATTAAGGGGAGTGAGCTCTCATGCAAGAGCCTAGCTATATAAACATTCCTAGTTAAATACGTACAATAAATATGAAGAAAGAGATGGAGAGGAGATGGAAAAAAGTACTAATACAATAGCCAACCTTATTTTTTTCTTGCGGGAAATAGCCAACCTTATAGCCCACAATACTGTATGAGTGCATATAATAGATGATGGTTATAGATGACATGGCAGTTCCTTATAGCCATCTACTGGCTATATTATTAACCATGCTCTAATGCGTTTTTCAAAATCGCATTTGACTATTGACAAGATTAATAGTACAAGAGATGTATAATGTGAAAATTATATCACTGGAAGCTCCTTTCAAATACGTATCCCTGCCTTACCCTCCCTTTCGGTCACTTACTGGCGGACCCATGCTTGCTAGGCCCCGCATGTCAGTTACTCAATGGGTTCGGCCACGTCAGGGGATCCTCATCTGTAGTATACTCCCTCTGTTTTTATTTACTCCGCATAAAATGACGTGGGCGGGGGAGGGGGAAGGACATTGGTTTGCTCTCAACTACGGTCCCACAAGCGAGCAAAAACGCAAGATGAAGCGTGTTCCATCCGGTGAGCAACATGGAGGGTCCAGCGTGCCGGGCTGCAACGCGAAGGCGACAAGAGCGATGTACAGTCAAAACCGATTGATCAGTCGTCACCGGAACCACTATTCACACCAGAACCTTCGCAGCTCGGCCTACACCAGCCACTGCCCTAAAACCACACCTAATCTCCAGCCCCTTCCCCCACCTTTCGATCCCCTAGCCCGCATCAAGCGTCCCCTATTTCGCCAGAAAGCCATGGTGTGCCGCAAGATCACGTACTACAAGATGCTGACGCCGGAGCGCCGCACAGAAATCACGGCGGTGGTCGGCGCCAGAGACCTCCGTTCCCAAGCTCGCTTTGTGGTGGGCCAATCCCTGAGTTCTCTGGAGCCAAGCTACGAGGAGGAGGAAGCCGATCCAATGTTCATGGCGGAGGTCGCGACGCAGAAGGCCCCCGATGGGTATGAGACAATGGACGTCGACTTCTTGCCGGCGTCCGAGTCCCCCGTGGTGCAGGTGGACCAGCGGTTCAACTTGGCGATACTAAAGGAGGACCAGGAGGCAGAGGCTCAACTCGACGCGGAGCGCGGCATGCCGCTGCCATCGAGGCTCTCCTACAGGCGGAACCGGATGTCGTGGATGTGAACCGGGCAGCGGAGGCTCAACTTGAGGCGGAGCGCGCGGATGCCGCTGCCATCGAGGCCCTCTTGCAGGCGGAACCGGACGTCCTGGACTTGAACCGGGCGGCAGAGGCTCAACTCTATGCGGAGCGCGTGGATGCCGCTCTCATCGAGGCCCTCCTGCAGGCGGAACCAGACGTCCTGGACTTGAACCGGGCGGCGGAGGCTCGACTTGATGCGGAGCGCGCGGATGCCGCTGCCATCGAGGCCCTCCTGCAGGCAGAACCAGACGTCCTCGACTTGAACCGGGCGTGCTCTCGTCCGTGCAGAGCGCCCGCACGCTCCGCGTGAACGAGTAGCTGAAGGCCGAGGACAACCACGGTGCGGAGACACACGTCGGCAGCTACGGCTGGTTCGCACCGGTAGCCAAAGACGGCGAGGCTGTCTTTCCGCGAGCAGTGATAGTTTTTCTTTATGTTGTTGTTTTTATGGATCTTTTGCTGTGTAAAAACATATATTGTTATGCAAGTCGCTGACTTGGGTCAGTCTACCATTTCAAAGTGGTTGGATGAATATCCTCGTCTCTAACCCTTCTTCCTCACCTCTTCTTCTTCCCCAATGACCACCGCACGGGCCGTGACGGATACTCCCCAACATGCGGTTGGATAAACATACTCTATGAACGAAAATTATGTATCAGCGGTAGGATGGCTGAGTTTGCTTTGTTCACATGCGACTGACGTGTCGATGGGTGTGTTCCTTGGTTGTCTTGCAAAAAATACACTTCCGTGATGATACGTGTTTGTCACAAGAGGTCGCGTTTTTGTCATGCATGTACATCCATGACAAATTTATGATGTAATCAAGATAGGCATACTGTGTTTGTCGTAGAAGTGTTCCATGACATTACCAAAATTATCATCACGGAAGTGTCCACTTCCATGATGATAAATCGCGCGTCACAGAAGTGCTTTCGTCAAGGGTGACCGACACGTGGCATCCACCGTAACGGAACTCCGTTAAGCTATCGGGTCGGGTTTTGGATCCGATAACCCGTTAACAGCCCCGACCAATGGGGATTTTCCACGTGTAAAATCATCATTGGCTGGAGGAAACATGTGTCGGCTCACCGTTGGGACAGATGTCATCCGCTCATTGGCCCGAAGGCGCCTATGATACGGAGACACATGGCATGGCCCAACAGAGGCCCATTCCTGTGAAAAGGCCGGCCCATTTGACTTGGTCAAAAGGTGGCGGGCGGCCATGGCTTTATAACGGCCTGTTCGCATATAGCCCATTTACAGCCCGCTAACCTAGGGCCCGTTCGCCCTATCCAAATTAGGCCCGATGGCGTCATCCGGGCGTCCCAATATGATTCCAGCCCGTTTTAACCGGCCCATGTGTGGCCCATGACTTATTTCGGCCCATATGAGGCCCTTTCTAACTCTTGGCCCATTAACGGCCCGTGGTGAAACTGGCCCGTAATGAACAGTGTATCACTTTATACCCATTAATGGCCCGTTAATCTATTGGGCGTTTCCATAAGTTATCTTTCGGCCTTCTCGGGGCCCATTGATTCTTAGGCTCATTTGCAACATTCGATTACATACGCCCATTCTTGTCATTTTTACGCTTGTGGGCCAAATTCAGCTGTCGTTACAGTCGGCCCGTTTGCGGACCGTTAATACGTTGGGCCGTTTTCATGGCAAAAAAACACATTGGGTTGTTTTCATAGAGTTATCAAATATGGCCTATTAACGGCCCGTTATGGTCCACGAATTGTACTGCCCATGATTGTCGAAATGATGATACGCCCCGTAGAAGGCCCTTTGGATCTACGGCCCGTATGAGGCCCATGGATCTACAGCCCGTAGAAGGCCCATGGGTCGTACGGTCCGTAGAAGGCCCATGGACCCTATGCCCGTTAGAAGGCCCATGGACCCTAAGGCCCGTATAGAAGGCCGATGGATCCTACGGCCCGTATAGAAGGCCAATGGATCCTACGGCCGGACGTAGACCCATGGATCATACGGCCTACAGGAGGCCCATGGTTAAAACAGTCCGTGTGTTGGCATGATTATTTTGGCCTAGTTAACAAAAATAGGCTATTGTGGCCACTAGAAAAACACAGAAAAAGAACTGCAGTGACTACAAGCAAACAACTAAACAAGACAATAAGGAAATAAATAAGCAAGCAATTAAGGCTAGCCTATTACCGCTATTACACATATTACATCCACTGGGCATGAAAGTTCGCCACCAGTGCAAATATAGGGAACAAAGCAGCATATTACATACATGGCCGTCAAAATTGGCCACCATTGCAAATAAGCGCGGCAAAAAAAACAAGAGCATAAGTGAAACAACTTCGAAGAGCTCAAGAAACATTATCACAGGTATCCACCATGTCGGCAATAAGCAACAAGCTGATTAGCTTTGTCTGTTTGGCGCTAAAATCCTCCAATGCTTGATGTTGCACCGGAAAGTATGCATCTGAATGCTCGAGGACTTCCGCAGATCCTTCCGCTTCTTGTCGCAGCACAGGTGATCGATGTCTTTCAGCTTGTAGTTGAGACTCAAGAAACCGAACTGATTCATACGGTGAGTTTGAATAGCTTGTGCAAGCGGTAGTGGCGATAACTCAAACACTAAACCAAGACAGGACTTTGGGGTTGTCTCATTGTCTTCAAGATAGTCTTCCTTAGCTGTTTTATTAGCTTTGTTGGAGACCAACAAGAATGTGTCACTATCCTGAACCTTATCTGCATTACTTCCTTTACCATTGCTTAATAAGGCACTCTTCCCCAATATTCTGTCAGCATTCTAAAAGAATAAACAAGCAGACACATAACAAGTTTAGCATGTACTAGTATATGAAACTCATTTCAGTGAACTAGTTCATTAGTAAGGTGGGCAGGATTAAACTACCAAGTCTTCTATTGCCAAGTACTAGTACATAATAAAAGCATCAAACAAACATATATCTATGTCCTATGGTCACTGCATTGTCTTGCCAAATCAAAATGGAGACACGGTTCAAATCATATCAGTTCAAGACAAAGCAGCAGTGAAAGAATACAAAGCGTGGGAAACTACACTGCACAACAAGATTTCAGATGGGTACCACGGGTCTACATGTACAACAACACTATTGGCTCTGTTGTGATGCTAGTAATGTGCATGATATGAAAGTCAACTGTATACACAATTGAAATTGAAATCAAAAGAGCTATTGATAAGAGCAAACCTGTTAAAGAAACATGCGTGAACATACCTGCTGTGTCATTGGAGTTTCGATTGGATCCTTCAATTTAATTTTTTTTTGTATCAGTAAATACAGTGATACAAGAGCAAAGCAATCATAGTTAAGAAAGGCGCGCCTAGCGAAGCGCTTAAGCGCCCTAGGCTCTAGGCGTTGGAAAACGCATTGCGCATAACTACGCTTAATCTATGCATAATCTGCGCATAAGCATGTGCTTTGGTCGATAGAAGCGCAAGGCGGTGGCAAACGCACAATTAACGCCTAGCGCTTTTTGAACTATGATAGCAATGGAATCTTAAATTAGAACAGTTGTTCTTGAGGTTTAGGCACTTGTTCTACATGAGCAGTGTACATGAAGACGCAAGAATATAATACTTAAAAATAGAAAATGAGCTCATAGACCTTACCACATTCTTGGTTCGGGACCAAGATGAACAAGGCGTTCCCGATCATCGTCCGATAAATGTGTCTCGGAGAACGTAAGGGAATTTGATGAGTTTCTTTGCCGTGAAGTACGTTTTCTTGAGTAATTCGATCATCGCCACCAAGCATTCTTGAAGATAGCAGAGGTATTAGCACAGGTTACCTCATCCTGATTTTCCAAATCGGTCCTTCTCTATAGAGAAAAATGGGAAAATTTGCTGTATTATAACCATCATGGAGGTAGGATGTATGGGACGAAGCAAAGTAATTGCCATGAATAACATTACTTACACATAACTCCTGGACAAACACACCTGAATCGGCATTTTCCTTCATCTTGAGATAATATTTCCAAGATGGGAAGATACGCACATAGGATTTAACAACATCAAATGCGATAGATGCTAAACTACGACTAGCTGGTTGTGCTTCCTCCACAGGAATAGGCGTACAAACTGGTGGAGTTGGGGTTCGCCGTGATAGTACTGGCCCTTTGGTCACTGGAGCTGCCTTACTAACTGCTCTTGTTTGGGAGCTCTGTGGTGGAGATGGTGCTATGTCAACAGGAACTGGGTTACTATCGGCTGGGGTTGGGGTTAGATTGGGTGAAGCTGGTTCTCTGTCCATCGCAGAGGGGTACAATCTGCGAGAGTTTGGGTTATGTGGTAGGGCTGGTTCTTGTGCATGTACAACCGGGTGCTATCTCCACCAAGAGGTAGCACTGTTTTATTTGAAGACCTTGTTTTATTCCGCTGAATCTGGCATCACCGCTCCAATTCAAATGGCTGATAAACAAGAAACATAGTTGAATGTACAGACATTGTATGAGAGATGATGCAATAGATAGTGTGGAAAAAGAGGGCATGAAATAGTTGACATGTATATTGTTTAACTAAAACGGATAGCATGACATAATTTCACATATATGATGTCTATCTAAACTGGATAGCATAGCATAACATAATTCAAAGATATGATGAATAACTAAACAGGATCGCATGACATAATTCACCTACATGTTATCTAAGTAATCAGGATTGCATCATTTAATTCACATATGTGATTTATATGCTAAGCAGAGGGCATTCGATATGATGTCCGAACTAAGAACATGGTGTTGAATATTGTGTATATGATGTCTAAACTATGCAATGCAAGACACCGTATGCATGATATGAGCAGATATAACCATGCCAAGTTAGAGCATACACCTCGGTGGGGAATAGGACTGGTCATCATCTCTCAATCCATCTCTCGAGGAGTTATCGGGACCCAACAAGAGATCTGCTTGACGGTGTAGCACTGTATGCGCTCAAGGCCTTGTTTTCACTCCAGATTTTCCATCTCCCACCCAAATGGCTGATTCACGGAAGAGTAGTTTAATGTACAAACATTATCGACAAATGGAAATGTAATGAAGAAAAGGATGGGCAAGATATCATTCAAATATATGATGCCTGGTTAAATAGGATGGCATTGCACATTTCACATATATTATGGCTGGCTAAAAGACATGAGACGCATAATTCCCATATATGATATAGAAACTAAGCAGGTGGCATTACGAACATGTCTAAACTAAGCAAATGTCATATATGATGTCAAAAGTAGGCCTTTGCAAGGCAACATATGCATGATATGACTAACATCATCATGCCAAGGTAGAGCAAACACCTTGGGGGTAAATAGGAGTGGTCACAAGGCCCCGAATCCGCCTCGAACAGATATCTTCCTCTGGATTACAATCTGGAGAGGGTTGGGGAGGGTTTGCCATTGAACCCACCATGGAGCGATGTCGCATGACATTGTATTGCCATAAAACTCTTCTCTTTTTCTCTACATGTTCAGCATGTGATGTACAATATCGACATGCATATGAAAAAATATGGTGAGATTATGTAAGGAGAGCATGCAGAAATTTAGAGTGATGGTAAAACCGTTGGATGGATCCAAAAATAATGATAGCAGGATGATGATTGCTTTAAATTAATAAAAAGACAAATGATGATTGCTTTACTATTTGTTTCCCACCCAAGATGAACAACATAGGCATACCCTAGGTGAACCAGATATTAGACAGACATACTATTCATTGCTGCCTCGATATGTGCCCCACAACTAATTTAGAACTCAAGTTTTAACATTAATTTGGACCTGACTTGGGAGTCCAAGAGCTGAACAGACGATAAAGTGGCGAGGTAAGTTTAAGCAATGCATAACATAAGCGAAACAAAAGAGTGCGACCTCTCTTGTGGACCCGTGTACTCCTCGGGTTCATCTGCTGAGTCGATGATGGTGATGCTGCTTGCGGTGGGTGCGGCGGCGAGGAAGGAGATTTGAGGCGGCGAAAGGCGGTCGAGTCGTGATGTCTGGTTTGGTGGATGCTTACATCGATGGAGCAGCTCGGGTGAGGTGTCTGACGTTGTGGCGGGAGCAGGACAAACCACACAAAGTTCCCTTCGACACGCACATGGCTCAAGTAATTCTGTAAGAGCGCATTTGGCTTGCATGATTCTAAAAACGCAGGGATAGGAAAAACACCGGAATAGGATAGGAAAATGCACATGGTAAACAGAGCATTTGTAAACAAAGGATTTCTGTCAACTTGGGTGTTTGGTTTACAGGAATTGGAAGAGCAGAGGAATGCAAAGAAACATGGCCAAAATAAAGTGAAACCATATGAAAGCGTGTACAGTTAGAATGTTATTCTGGCACTAATGCACCTGGTCTTGTTTTCATGCATAGGATTTTGAAAAGTAGGTCCAGGTGGATGTTTTGCTTCATTCCTTTCAACAAAATGCATGAATAATTGAATAGTAGAGTGTCATTGGAAAATTCCCTATTGCTATGTTTTTCCGTTGAACCAAAATAGCCCTAATGGATCGATGTGAATGTATAGTAATAAGTGATGCAACAAGTGTACAACCTCTTTGTCGTAGCAGTGTTTAATTTCGGCATCATTGGGTTGGTCATTTGAAGCGCTTTTAGGCAGAGGTGGCTATCGGAGGTGTGGAGGAAGATTTGAGGAATCTGTAGACAGCGTCCAAGGCACTGCTCTGTTGTGATGGATTGTTCTGTCGTTGGAGCAGCTCCGGTGAGCCGTAAGGCGTCAAGGCTGAAGCAGCACAAGATGACATCGTCAATCTCAAGTGGGATTCTAATAGCATCTCCAATAGATGATGTAAAATGGATGTAAAATTAACATCACCAAAACCACCGACTACAACAGATGAGGTAAAACGTTGACTCTGAAATTAAGCTGTCGAAACTGAAATTTCTTGTGGAATCTGAATGCTCTTGTCGAAACTGAACGCAATGGTAGCAAAGAGGCACTTGACATGTAGTTTAGGGAGGCGTGTAGTTCATCTTCAACCTGCACCCCGTGAGCCGCCACCACCACCGGCGAACCGCTGCCCCAGCCCGCCTCGCTGCCCGAAACAACTCACCACCGCCGCCCGCCAGCCCTCTAGGCCCCCGCCCCACCCTGAACCCTAAGATAGATAGTGGGGTACCTCTCCGTGAGCCCCGTCCCGCTGCGGGTGGTTCTTCCTTAACTCCGTGAGCCCCCTCCCAACCCCAAAATCGATCGCCCAAAAGTCGATTCCGTCGACTGAAGTGTGGCTTAATCGGAGCAGAGCAGCAGCACGAGCGAGGGGGAGAGCAGCAGCAGCAGCTGGGCGAGAGAGCGATTGAGCGAGAGCCGGAGCAGCAGCAGCAGCGCGATCTAGCGAGTGAGAGCCGGAGCAGCAGTAGCAGATCCGGCTGGTATGGACGCCGCCGCCGAAGGGGCCTCGCATTGGGGGAGAGCCGCCATGGAGATGTCGCCCGCGGCGCCGGCTTCAAGGTAGCCGCTCCATGGGGTTGTGGGATGGAGCTCCGTCGGCGCCGGGAGGTCGAGTTAAGGAGAAGGTGTGATGCGATGAGTGTACAACCTCTTTGATGGCACCGAGTAGGCCTCGGCTTCGTCCGAGGAGTCGGTGAGGATGTTGCGGTTCCGGTGGAGCAGATTAAGGCGGCGCTGTGGGGATGGAGCAGCCGCGATAGACGAGGCGATCGTCGGAGCAGCTCCTTGGAGGTGGAGGACGGGGCGGCTGAACCGGCAGGACGGCGGAGATGGACGACGGATCCTCATCCGGGGAGGTGGACGAGGGACGTCGAGCTGTTGCGGTGGACGACGTCGTCGGGGAAGAGGCTCCGGCTGGGCTACGATGACATGGCAGACGGAGGAGGGTGAGGTTTCGCGGCTGGAGCGGAGAGGTTATGGCGGCCTGGGATTTCGAATGGCGAAAAGGGGGCGATGGGAGGGGGTGAAGCATGACTTAGGGACGCGCTTGTCCAAAATGTAGGGTGTGTTACAAAAGTACCCCCACCAATTTGAACTAGCGGCCCTTTCGGCTCAGGGTTAGAAGGAGGATTTCGCGTGTCGGGATTTGGCAGCTAGAGGGAGTTTTGCGCGTGTTGTAATTTCGGGATAGCAAGGCGCGGGTTGTGAAGGCGCCAGTTTTGGGAGCACGATATCTGAATTTTCAGGATATAACAAGATGCGAGTTGAATTTTAGGGACAAGCCTAACGTGTAGTAATATTGTACTTGTACGTACCAAATCAATTCGCACTTCCCTCAACCAAAAAGAAAATGAAAAAAATAAAACTATTCACACCACACAAAGAGAGAGTCTTGCCCGTAGTCTACAAATGCTATTCAAAGCTACTCCCTGCTTCCATCTATATAGGGCCTAATGCGTTTTTCGATGCTAACTTTGACCAAATATTAGAGCAATGATATATGACATGCAACTTACACAAAGCACACCGTTAACTTCGTTTGTGAAAGGTTCTTTCAATGATATAATTTTCACATTGTGCATGTCATGTACTATTAATCTTGTCAATAGTCAAAGGCGTTCTTAAAAATCTCATTACGCCCTATATAGATGGAAGGAGGGAGTATGAATCCATGTTATCTCCGATTAAATTTTTTCACTTGCTGTATAATGCATGTAACCTACTCATACCAACATTTTAGTGCATTCCAAATGTCTATACTACCGCTGCAATTCGAACTAAATTTGAATTCGTTTCTCTATTTCAATAAGAATCTACAATCATGATTGTTGCCAACTTCAACCATCATTCGTGTATTACCTTAATAACACACCACATGATTACTATATAGATAGATATGAACTATGTGTACTACGTGAACTCGAATTCTATTTTTTGAATACACTTGATGTTGATTCCAAATAATAGTACATTTGATGTACTAACTATATATTCATAATCTAAACCATGTTCCATACATACACCGTGTTTATCACACAAAGTATAGTGCCCTGCCCCCTACATTATGACAAGTATTTAGACCTGAGTTGGAAAAGCCACACATTAGCCCAAATTATAATCAATGTTCTACATTATGATATCTTCTTTCAAGTATCCGTATCCACTTTTTTATAATGAATTATGATCTTTGTTCATCTTTTACACCTTCACGATCCTCTTCTATTTGTAGCTAGCTAGCGCTAACTTTCTATCGTGCATGCACACGCCCGCCCCCCTCACACACCCTTAGCGTCCCCTCCATCACGCACGTTCATTATTTCTCTTTAGGTCGTCCACCAGCGGTGTGTGTGTAGCCCCTGCTCCTTCTTTCTCGCACACACCGGTCGATATACCTCTCTAGCCAAGTGTGCCTACAACAAACACATATATACTTCCCTCTTCTCTTCTCACCGTCCATGCCCCCATATGTCCAATCTGATTCCACAGGTGCACACTCCGCCCTCTTTTCATTAATCACATGCTCGCACTCCTCCCCCTCGACATGGTAGGCCTCTCGCACCACCTCCTAGCCACACCCTCTCCCCCATCGCCTCTCCGGACCTTATTTGCTTCTAACACATGCAGGCGTGTATATGAACTGATCTCCTACATATAGCCAGGTCGACTATAATTCGTTTCACCAAGCACCGATACACTTACCTCGCTAGTTATGTCTCTCCTTTTCTCGGACACACGACGGTTGATCTTCCTATGTAGTTACGCATGCTTACCACAACCATATCTTCTCCCTCATCATCCTTGAATACCTCCCGACCCGTCTCTCACACGCGTGCATAGACAGAAAGACATCCCCGCCCTCTCTTATTGATATTGCACTCATACCCTCCGTTTGTCTAGCAGGCCTCTCCCACCATTTGTGAGGCGCCACTCCACCACCAACCCTCCGACGCTCTACCTTTGTCTTTTCCCAACCTTATTCCTCTGCTACACATATCCATGGATGTCGATCGATCTCCCTCAATACATAGCTAGGTCTCTCTCCTTCCCCACACATATACTAGTCGACCGGTCTCTACCCCCCACACACACACCGATAGTCGAGCGTTGTAGGTAGGTATCCATGCCACGGAGAAGAACTGCACCTCTGCCCTCTCAAATTCCAGTAGGCCAGCCATACATGTCTTTGACGTGGGCAAACACAAATTGATGGCACTCTTTATCGATTAACGCAGCCACACACTTCATCCCTGTTTTCAATTCTATTGATATCTCACGTCCATGACTCCGTTTCACACACATTGCATATGTTACGTTTTCTGATTGAGATATCATCAACACATTGCCTCTATTTCGCACAAACCATCTCTCTCAAACCCACCCACGTACGTACCTGCACCTAAAGAAGAAGTGCACGCAGGACGCACGTACTCACGTCTCGTTCCCGGCCACACCCGTGCGGGTACACGGTGGAGTTCGTTTCTGTACGAAAAGGCAGCCCACGTGATAATTTGACGCGTGTAGCGGTTGTTTACTGGAAGGAGGGTCGGGTACTACGCCTAGAATATAAAATGATTACCATGGGGAAAATGGAAAAATGGGTTTGTCTGTCGTCACACCATCTCACACAAGGCCGCCGTGGCCTCTCTCTCTCTCTCTCTCAGCGTTGGTCAGCGACCCGGCCGCATCCCGTCCGCCGGCGGAAAGGGAGGATGTGCATCGTCTCTCCGTTCGACGGTGTTGAGGCAGCTCGTCCCGATCTGTGGTACCCGCCGTTCTCTCTGATCAAGCTCCGGCATGGTAGGGCCTTCGCCACTTGCTCCCTGCCGCAGTATGGGCAGATCCCGGCCGCCGGCGCCCTCCTAGTAACATCCCGACGACCCTCAGGTACAGCTTCCTCCGGCCTTGCTCCACTGCCCATCTTCCCATGTTGCTGCATGTGGATCTTCTTTAGTTGTTTGCTTAAATCGTATCTCGGCCGGCGTACTTTCCATCTTGCAATCTCGTCCTCAAACCATTTTTGATAAACCACCATGTGCTATCTTTCCCTTTTTACATGGAACATGCTTCTTTTTTGTCGGCGTATGTGTCTTCAACTCGTGTTATTGGGCAGTAATTGTTTCCTTTCAACCTCCTTTTGCAAACAGGGCTATCCATTTTCACCTCGTTGCTATTGCGACCTTTTGGTGAACTGCACAAATCAAAATTCTGAAGAGTGTTTTGTGTAGTTCCACCAAAATGTCACACGGGCAACGTTTTTACATTTCTGTGGGACTACGGAAAGGGAGATTGGTTTTGCTATCCTCCTCATCCAACTCCGTGCCTAATCTTCTCCAACAAGAAGTTAGTCCTAAAGAGAGATCGTAGAGGTGATCGGCTTCTATTTATGTGTGTTATGTTTCATCATCTAGTTCCACTATTATTGTAATCACACCGTTGGATATCTTTGCAAACAGGGATGGTCCTCCTGATTTTAGTGGAGCTGCACAAAATGATCGGATTGTGGTGTCCTTCATACACCTCTTTTTGGCTCTGAGCTGGGTGAAACTAGCTGCCAAGCAATGAACACTGTGCCAAGGAAATGGAGCCATGCCTCTGAACAGCATCGATCAATTATATTTTATTTATTTATTTGTACACCTTCTCACAACTTTGTCTTCAGTTGTGATGTGAATATTGGCGCTGATCTGCGAACCATTGAGATGCATTAGCCATGGTAGTTTCATTTGTATTGGATGGAATGTTGTAACAAGATAATCTCGAGGCAAGACGCATGAATCGTAAGTTGAAACCTTTTTTTTCCTGCGGGAACCAGAGTTGAAACCTTCATAGCATCACAATACAATTTCATCAAAATTATGCGTACATATAAACAAGTCCTGAAGGATTTATAGCAATGCCAGAAACAATTCAACTTCGTTTCGCCGACATGTTGGACATCCTTCATCCGGCTCCACCTGCCATGCAGCAATATTGAGTGCACAACACAACTTCGTGGAAAGATTCACCCGGTCGTTGCACGCAGTAGTAATGACTAGTGAGCAACAAATCACGAGCCCCACCTTCGCCACGATAAGTTGCTCGGACGAAGCAACCATCATTTCTCTGTTCCTTGAATCACCGGTACTCCCATATTCCCACGGTAATAAGTTGCTCGGTGAATCAACCATCACTATATCCACTCACGTGTGATGACCACAGGAGCTATCCATTCAGATTGCATGTTAAAAAAAAATAAAGGTCGATAACTAATGCGGCAAACTTAAAAAAAAAAAACTAATGCGGCACCTCGGGCCAACGCGGCGAGATCGCATTTTGCACGAGAAATTACACACCATATTTCGTTGACATGTGGTCCCGTTCCAACATATCAGTGAGACGACGACGAGTAGTAGGAGTACTTCCGAACCGATGTGTAGGCCAGGCCGCCCCTTCGTGAACCATGGCAAACTGGCAACCGTCCACCGACTCTTCGCCTTTCCCTCTCGATTTGGAATTGCTGTCGCACGCTCTTCCTCTCCCTCCTCCATTTTCCTTCAGTCCTTCACCCTTTCTTCTGCCATTGTTCGATCATCTTCTCCATGGAGGGAACAAGACGGAAACGACCCCGTTATTCTTGCCCCGATCTAAAAGATAACATGGTGGAGGAACCCATTGATCGGTGCGACGTCATCACCTCGGCTAGCATGGCAGGTTCGTTCAACCCCATTCTTGACTCAACTAATAATATCATTACAAGGAACCCAAGAGTCAAGGAGCGGTTTGATCTCCCCTATCTTCTTTGTCGTGACCACGATGATCGGCGCCACACACGGAGGCCTCGCCCTGTGCAAGTTGATGCCGCTTGATAATGATACATATGATGTTAAGATGCCATCGCTTGAGGGCAAGGCTTGGGCAGGCGCAAATGGAGATTGGGTTGTTTACACTGGGTCCAACTACGAATGGGAACTTATGAATGGCTTTCGAGTTGCTTCTGTGAGTGAGTGGTGCGACGAGGCAAAAAAATATTTTCCGAATACATAGTTGTACGTGCATTGCAATAGGTTATCGGATGAGGCCAATCAACAATAGTAGTACACTATTTGTACTAGCTTCACATGCTTCGCGCGTCGTGTGGGTGTTTTTACTGTAGCCATATTGTACGTAACTGTCAGGACCCCGATTCCAAGTCACATCGACCTAGCTGGTAACACCTCATATCACTTTGCGGCCTCACGCACGGTATTCCCACGGGTGTCGCCTTACCATGGCCCGGGACCGTTTGCGTCTTTTGGCTCACGTATATGATAGTGTCGCTAGCATCCACATGACAAAGAACCCGGGCCGACATGGCTAGTCGTGAACCCAAAGCGGCACTAACCTATGGGGACAGGCATACATGAAACACTTGAGCATGTCGGTCATCAGCGTATGAACTTGGGCTGTAGCACTGGCTATGAGGACTCCGGTATCCCGGCTGTAGCAGCTAGGCAGGACTCAAGTATCACCGCGTGACATTTCCCGAAGGAGACAGACATAGGAACGAAATGAATCACATGCCGGCCAGTCAAATGTCAAGCGGTAGTCTTTGGGCTAGCAGGACTCCGGTGAACCGGTCAGTAGCGGACTACTATCGCTCGGAAGCACAAGACTTACATTTCCCCATATGAGAGGCTGCCAAGGATAAACAACTAGATTGTCGGATCCCACTCATACCAAGCATTTCAATCATACATAATATGCCCGATATGAGTAAATACAACAAGGCATCACAACAAAACTCTACAACTCAAGTACTTTATTTAAGAGGCTCAGGAGCCATACATAACATAGTCATACAGATAGGGGTCACATGACCCAACACTCAAGTCATACAATCATACAAGCACATGCGGAAGCAAAGTAGTCTGAGTACGACTCTAGAAAGAAAGAAAGCTTGTTGGAGCCTTTCTATCTACAACGGCCCTTCACAAGTCTTAGATCGCCACACGGTGGCTAGCTTACTCGTCAAGTCAACATCTACATAGAATCCGTCGGAGGGTAGTATAGTCCTCTGAAAAATATTGATTAAGCAAACATGAGTACAAAAGTACTCAGCAAGTCTTACCACGAATCCTATCATACATGCACATTCTCAAGGAAGGAGGTGGAGTTATTTGCAGCAAGCCAGCTTTGACTCTTGGCTAAGCTATCCTCGTGACACACTTTGTAAAGCATTTTGTCGTACACGAGTCCACTAAACACCATCACAATACTCCACCGTGGATCCTCTCTCGTCATCCCGAGAGGGCCATCCACGATACTCACACTTATCTTGAGGCTTTTAGTAGTATCCATTTACTTGTCTATGAACTGATATAGGTAACCCGAAGTCCTTCTCCGTGGACACGGCTATTCAATAGATCATATTTAACCTGCAGGGTATACTTCTTCACACGCTCTCACCACTTATAAATCGTTTACACGACATGTACTGCAACCTTCAGCGGAAGCCCAGCGTGGGTGTCGGCCACACCTACCTAAACACTCAAGTCCCTAGTCCAGTTATCGCCTATTCGGGTTCCATCCGCAGGAGTCCGGCGAGGTTTCCCATACAGCCCGAGCGATGTGTGCGGGGTTCCCGAGATACCAAGCGGCACTTTCGGTACACCGACCCACGGTGCCTACCGCAACACAACCCACCCCTAAGGTCAGCGTTGCGTCGGCCCAAACATGCTACAAACACGAAAACTACTTGCAACTCCGGACTATGAGCAGGGGTGGTTAAGAAGCGAGAGGGTCCATTGGTTTGGGCCCAATGTGTGGTAGTAGCTAGTTCATGGATCACAAACACAGATCTCAGTTCTTAAGTTCGGCTTCAATGAAACAACCCACCATGTACTCCTACATGGCCTCTCATCGATACCTTTACCAAATCGTGTTCAACACTTACACTCTCGAACCAACACAACCTTTCACTCCAGTTCATCATCCCGATGAGCGGACGACACAACTCTAAGCATAGCAAGCATAGCATGGTAGGAATCACAAACATGGCTCAATCAACTCCTACACATACTAGTGGGTTTCATCTAATTCTTGTGGCAATGACAGGTCATGCAAAGGAAGTGGGTTCAACTACCGCAGCACACAACAGTTGAATCGCGTTGTCTTAATGCAGTAAAATGAGAGCGAAGCGAGAACATGGGTTTGTATCGGAATGTTCAATGAATTGCTTGCTGATGGGCTGGGGTAGAGAACTGCCCTTGGATGGGTTATCGAGGTTATCTTGAGGCGAGAACCTATCATGAAACACACCAAAATAAACATACAACCAATATGCAACAATATGATGCATGCTATGACATGGCAAGATGAATGTGTGTTGGCCTAATGCAAGTTGAAAGGATGGGGATGATCTCATTTGAACCAAAGGTTCAAATGATAGATCATATGAGTTAGTCCTAATGGTGCAAAATCTTAATCTGGTTATTCAGCATAGTTAACTTGTTTTAACATGCATGAAACCTGTACCAATGGATAGAGTGTATTTTTCTGATAATTTTTCATATATAAATCTTTGCATTTGGAGTTATAGAATAAAAGTTATAAGCATTTGAAATTTGAATTATATTCGGATTTTAGTATATAAAATAATTCCAGAATTTGAATTAATCGTCGACATGAGGTCAACATGACGTCGAGGGGTCAACGGGGTCGTCCGGGTCAAACTGACCAGTGGGACCCGCATGTCGAGTTAGTTTAACTAATTAGTTTTAATTAAAACTAATCCTAATTAGATTAGCCGGAGGGTCCACTGCCATCGACCCGAGGGTCAGCAGGCCCACGGTGAGGTCAACTCACGGCGTCTAGCCGCCCAGCCGAGGCCGAGACGCGGCGGAGCAAGTGCATTTGCACGTTCGGGCTCCAAATGGAACGCGGAGAGCATCTACGGGTAGCTAGAGGTGAGCCGCGGTGTCTGGTGGGGTCAGTTAGGTTAGGGGTGGCCGGAGTGGGCGCCGGCGACGAGTCGGGCGGCGACCGAGGCCCGGCCACCGACGGGTTAGGGGTTAGCGGCCTCGGCGAGGCACAGGGAGTGCACGGTTAGCCTCGTTGGAGAGTGGTGAGTGTGATGGACATAGTGGTGCGGCCAAAAGGTGACCGGAGGCTCGTCGGCGACGAGCGCCATGGCGGTGGAGTTCAGCGATCGTCGGTTGCTCGCTTGTGGTGCAAGAGGAAGAACGGAGAGGATAGAGAGGTAGCTAGGTTCACGGTGAACCTGCGGGAAGCTTCGTCGGGGTCGGGGGCGGACTGATGCGGCGGCGGCGACGATGGGGATCTCCGGCGGCCTTGGACTCGGGCGAGGTCGGAGTAGTGGCCTCGGGGGGTCTTGGAGCGAGGGGGACTAGCTGGCTAGGGGTAATCAGGTGCGGCGGAGCGGCGGACATGGCGGTGAGTGCGTGGGCGGCGGGAGCACGGCGGCGACGGTGGCGTGTCGGCGATGGCGTCGGCCGGTCGAGAGCGAGCGAGAGAGAGGCTGGGGAGAAAGTGCGGTGTCCGGGGGGTTCGGGGCGACGCGTGGGTCGTCCCGGGTCGGCGAGGCGGCGAGGGCGAAGCAGGGCGGCAGCTGCGTGGCGCGCCTGCGCGCGCGGCCAAGACCACCCTGCTGTCTGGCCGAGCCAAGCAGCTCATTGGCCAGCTTGTTTTGGCTGGGCCGCAGTGGGCCGGTCTTGGCGACAGTGTAAGGTTTTCCCATTTTTTATCTTTTTCTATTTATGCAACTCTGTTTAGGGTTTTTAAAATACCAAAACACTTTCAAAAATTACCAAAATGCTCCTGGTCACTAGTTGGAATATTCCCAACATGAAACATTTTAGTTTAACAATTTTGAACACTTAAAATATTTTCATAATTTAAAATGCCCATTTCAGAATTTTGTGAATTAAATTTAGAACCCTTGGGTGACCTAGAAGATGTTCCACCTTCTTTGACATGGATCTTAAACCCAAACAAAGAGGATGAGCATTTTGAAGGGCATTTGGATTCATTGAATTAAATTTTAGTAAACCCTAGTTGTTTTAAGGGGGTGTTACGGGGTTTCTGCTTTCCCATTTCAAATTCAGATGAAATTTAAACATGATGCACACCCTAATGCATGGTCTATCGGGATGTGACAACTCACCCCCACTCAAAAGAATCTCGTCCGAGATTTAGAATCTATTCTTGAAAAAGGTGGGGTACTCAAGTCGAAGACGATCCTCCCTTTCCCAAGTTGCTTCTTGCTCGGAATGGTTTGACCATTGAACCTTTAGAAACTTGATATTCCGGCGTCGAGTGGTGCGCTCGGTTTGATCGAGGATACGAATGGGGTACTCTCGATAGGTGAGGTTATCTTGGAGATCAAGCGTTTGTGGTCCACTCCACGGATAGGATCCGAGAAGCAACGCTGAGTTGGGAAGCGTGGAAGACATCATGGACCTTGGAAAGATGCGGAGGTAGTTCAATTGGTAGGCAACTTCTCCTCGTTTGGCAAGAATGCGAAAGGGTCCAATGTAACGAGGAGCCAACTTGCCCTTGATACGAATCGATGGGTTCCCTTTAAAGGAGAAACCGAAGGTAAGCCTTCTCGCCAATTTCATAAGCCATAGGCTTATGCTTGCGATCATATTGGCTCTTCGACGAGATTGGGCTGTTTTCAAATTCTCACGAACAACGCGAACTTGCTCTTACGCTTCTGGATCATATCCGGGCCAAAGAGTTGTCTCTCCCGGTTTCACCAGTTAAGAGGCGTTCGACATTTTCGCCCATAAAGAACTTGAAGGGGCTTTGCCCGCATGGCTTGATAACTGTTGTTATAAGCGAACTAGGCGAATGGAAGGCATTTCTCCCAATTCATGCGAAAGAGATGACAAGCTCAAGCATATCCTCTAAGATTTGATTGACTCGTTCTACTTGACCACTTGATTGGGGATGGAAAGCGGTGCTAAAGGAGAGCGAGTCCCCATAGCGTTTGGAAACTTTCCCAAAATCGAGAGGTGAAGAGACTACCACGGTCTGAGTTAATTTCAATGGAACACCATGAAGAGACACTATTCGGAGATGTACAAATCAGCTAGCTGGCTAGCGGTTATACTCTCACGAACAGGTAGGAAGTGGGCTACTTTGGAAAGGCGATCAACAATGACGAAGATAGCGTTATTCCCTCTCTTGGTCTGGGAAACCCGGTAATGAAATCCATACCGATTTTATCCCATTTCCATTCAGGAATGTCCAAAGGTTGAAGGGTACCAAGAGGCCGTTGATGCTCGCTTTAACTCGACGACAAACGTCGCGATTAGCAATGTATTGAGCGATTTCTCTCTTCATCCTAGTCCACCAAAACCTCTGGCGTAGATCTTGATACATTTTAGTACTACCGGGATGAATGGTGAGAGGAGAGTCATGAGCTTCCTTAAGGATCAATCGCCTCGGGTTGCGCACCTTAGGAACCACTAGACGGTCTCCAAAGAACACGACACCTTGTTCATCAATGGAGAAACAATCTGCGACTCCTTTCTTGATGTTTCTCTTGATCGGGAGATTCCGGATCTACCTTCGTGCTTTGATGATCTGATCCGTAAGGTAGGTTTCGCCACCGGGGTGGAAAGGAATCCTCGAGGAACAATGTGAAGGTTAAGCTTACGAAATTCCTCGTGGAGAATTGGTTGACCTTGTTGTAACATCAAATTATTACTGATAAGATTTGCGACTTAGTCGTCAGCCATGACATTAGCTTTGCACAGGGTGTAGGATATTCCTAAGTCGAAATCTGTAATCAACTCGACCCAACGTCTTTGCACGAGATTCAAATCCGGTTGGGTGAAGATATATTTCAGACTTTGGTGATCGGTGTAGATTTCGCATAGCGATTACCCGTAAAATAATGTCGCCAGGTTTTGAGTGCATGAACCACGCTGCAAGCTCTAGATCGTGTGGGATAGTTATCCTCATGTGGGCGGCTCGTCGAGATCGTAGGCAATCACATGACGATCTTGCATGAGTATGCAACCTAGTCCTTGTCGCGGCGTCGCAATAGATAATAAAGTCCTTAGAAAAATCTGGTGGAATAAATGCGGGAGCAGATGTCGAGCGTCTTTTCAGCTCTCGAAGCTGATCTCGCCTTTGTGGCGTCCTCGAACTTCTTATCTTTCTTGAGGAGTTCGGTTAGAGGTTTAGCAACTTTAGAGAAATTCTCGATTTAAGCGGCGGCAATAGCTCGCTAACCCGAGGAAACTCGAACTTGCTTTACCGATTCGGTGGAGTCCAATCAAGGACGGCTTGAACTCGCTTCGGGATTGACAGCAATACCCTTACCGAAATTACATGTCCTAGATAGGTCACTCGTAACCAGAATTCACACTTAGAGAATTTGGCATAAAGGCGGTGCTCTCGAAGTTTCATCAATACTAGCCTTAGATGTTCGGCATGTTCTTCCTCATTCTTGGAGTAGATGAGTATATCATCGAGGTATACCACGACGAATTTATCCAAGTACTCCATGAAGATTGAGTTCATTAACCGAGAGAAAGTGGCTGGAGCATTGGTTAATCCGAAGGACATGACGGTGTACTCGTATTGGCCATAACGAGTGACAAAAGCCGTTTTGGGTATGTCCCCGTTCCTGATTTTGATTTGATGGTAGCCCAACCTCAAATCCATCTTGGAGAAGACTGAGGATCCAGCGAGCTGATCATACAGGTCGTTGATCCTGGGGAGCGGATACTTGTTCTTGATAGTGACCAAATTGACAGGTCGGTAATCTACAACCATCCGATCCGTACCATCCTTCTTCTTGACGAAGAGGACGGGGCAAGCCCATGGAGATGAACTAGGACGGATGAAACCCTTTTGCAAGGACTCATCGAGTTGTTTCTTAAGTTCAGCTAGTTCTAGGGGTGCCATCTTATAAGGTCTCCTAGAGATTGGGGCGGTTCGGGAACAAGATCTATCACGAACTCGACATCCTGTCGGTGGAATACCGGCAGTTCTTCGGAAAGACATCCGGAAATCACGGACTACCGGAATATCTTGAGATCCGGAAGAGGGTTGGCATTTAAGGAGTAAAGTCGGCGCTTAGACACTCGGGTTAAAACATCCACTGTTTTGCCGAAGGATGGGTAAGTTGAGCGGTTCTAGTTGAGCAATCAATCTTGGCATAATGGGCTGACATCCAGTCCATACCCAAGATGATGTTTATGTCCGAGGACTTGAGAGCTATTAGGGATGCAAGGAAAACTAATCATCGACAAGAATTTCATTCCCATGACTTATCCTAGAGGTTTGCCATCTAGAACCAGGAGTTTGGATTTCCATGGAGGTAGGCATGTCACGAATGTGGTGTTGTGCAAACGAGCATAGCTCTCGAAATAAATGAATGAGATGCTCCAAGATCAAAAAACAGTTGCGGATGGCAATTAACAAGAAGCGTCCGAGGGCGGCGTTAGGATCCTCATAGGTTTCTTGGCGAGACATAGTTGACATGGCCACGGCGGTGGCAACTGGCAGGCATAGGGAACCTTTCTGCTGGCTTGCCGCGACCAATGACTTTCCAGCTTGATTGGGGTTGTTCGGGGACACTCTCGAATATAGTGGCCCGTCTCTCCACATTTGAAGCAAGTGATCACATTTGGCCGTGGGGCCACATTAGCGATTGGACCTCCATATGTCTTGGGTGGAAAATACGGTTGGTTGGGGCGAGCCTCGAAGGATGGCCTCGGGGTGTACACAGGTGGTAGAGCCGTATTAGGAACCCAAACCCGGCGCTTCGGGAACGAGCGGATGATGATCGAGAATCACGGATGTGCTTGCGTGAAGCCTCGAAGTCGATCTGCCCGATCTCGGCCGATAGCCTTATTGACTAGCCGAGAAAGAGGTACATTCATGCGACGGAGATCTCACGTAACTCGGGCTAAGTCCCTTACGGAACCTCGCCGCTTCTTAGCATCGGTAGACACTTCTTCGAGCATAACGTGCTAACCTCCCGAATTCACGGTATGTAGGCATCCACGTTCAGCCGGCCTTGGGTGAAACTGCAGAATTCCTCACGTTTGCGGTCCATAAGTCCCTCTGGAATATGGTGCTCGCGGAAGGCGGCACTGAATTCATCCCAAGTTGTAACTTGTCCAGCCGGACGCATAGCCTCATAGTTTTCCCACGGTGGCGGGGCCTTCCGGATGGTAGGCGGCAAAGGTAACTTTGTCGACCTCGGACACGATGGCGGAACGCAGCTTGTGATGGATACTGCGGAGCCAATCATCGGCGTCGAGTGGCTCGACGGAGCATTTGAATTTTGGAGGGTATAACTTGACGAAGTCATTGAGTGAAACCCCATCGTTTCTTGGCTGGCGGGCTGTGTTTTGTTCAATACGCTCCAATAAGCGGTTGGTTTAGCGCTTATTATGTTCGCTTCGATCACCTCAGCCAAAGATGGCGGTTGCGGCAGATTCACATTTCTGGCTGCATGGCCTCTCCTGCTCTGGAACAGCAGGAGAATTCAGTGTTGACCATCACGGGAGACAAAACAAAAGTTTAAACCAGGATGGCAGAATTTAACAAGGAAGTGCGGAAGGTAATGGACGGTATGGAATGCAAAGATGTTCATCCGTATGACATGGTAATATAACTGCCATATATATATATACCAGCGGTCATACACACCATTCATAGTTTAGTACAAGCTGACGGAGTACAACTATAAGGAAAGGCGTTACATCTCATCGGAAGCATTCCAACTTCTATACATTATTTTCTACACTTAGGAATGATACACACTAAGTCGTATTCCACGAGTCACGCAGGGCGGTGGAAACACAACTAGTACCATACTAACAATACTACTACTATCTCGAGCAGCTCCATAGTAGTCCTCATAGAAATCACCACCCAGGACACTGAAGTGGAACATGGTCGTCCGGGAATGCAGACAATCTGTGGGGCTGTGGACCATAAGGACTCGGATGTGGTCGTGGACCCACAAAGGGTGGCGAAAAGGCCCACGAGGAGGAGTGATGCCTCCAACCTCACGCCACTCCATGAAGTCCGCAAACTTCGCCCGCACAGGTACAAATCTCTCATGTCCATACATCCGCTTGCACGGCGGTGCAAACCTAGTCGTGGTAGCCCAAAGGTCGGAGCGGGCATTAAACAGCTCCATACGCAAGGCCGGTTCTCACGGTCCTTGTCCTCCAAAGAACTCGGTAGTGGTGCGGAGGTGAGTCCTCATGGGATGCATCACTTGTACAAGCCACGAAGGTAGCCATGCGCCCAGGAAGGGATCTTGGCATATAGCGGAAGTCGGTGTTGCTCAACCAAAGCAGTCTGGCTCGAATAATAGTCATCATGGAATAGGCTGCATCTTGTACAGACATTCCAATAGTGATTCGAGCCCATAGGAGCGGTGAAGTGGCTCGAGAGCTCCGGGTAGGATGGATAAATCCGGACCGTGCATAGGTATTGGCTTTGATTGAAATCCTGAACTGCTCCTCGGCGGTATACTCGAGGATACCATCGATAACCAGCCTCAATCATCACCCTAACCAACATGGCCGTGTGACCGCACACATCGATGCAGCGAGTCGAGGCGAACCACTTGGTTCTGGGAACGGGTGGCCATCTGAAAGCACAGCCATAATGCAAAGGCATTAGAATTCCTAGGGAAAATCGGGCAGCATAACATCTGTAAATGCTCAAATCAAATTTGAGACATTCAAAATCAGATTTGCAAAACCACTCAACAACATCATATCAAGGTTCTGGTTCAAGTAATAGCACACTAACATTTAGTAACACTGAACTGAGGATGTAACCAACAATCCTACAAGGTACTACGGATAGTAACACGTGAACCTGATAGAGAGAGAGGCCTAGTCCTAAACCCACGTTGAATAAGAAGAGGATGACTCGGATCGAGAGGGCATAAGGTAAAGGAGTAAAAGAGCCTTACGTTCCTCCACAATCAATTCCCCTACATATAACTAAAGCATTTCTAGACTCAACTTGACCAGTTTGGCTTAGCGGACCTCACAGCAGCCTGCTTTCGATGCCAGCGCTGTCGGGACCCGATTCAAGTCACATCGACCTAGCTGGTAACACCTCATATCACTTTGCGGCCTCACGCGGTATTCCCACGGTGTCGCCTTACCATGGCCCGGGACCGTTTATGTCTTTTGGCTCACGTATATGATAGTGTCGCTAGCATCCACATGACAAAGAACCGGGCCGACATGGCTAGTCGTGAACCCAAAGCGCACTAACCTATGGGGACAGGCATACATGAAACACTTGAGCATGTCGGTCATCAGCGTATGAACTTGGGCTGTAGCACTGGCTATGAGACTCCGGTATCCCGGTGTAGCAGGCTAGGCAGGACTCAAGTATCACCGCGTGACATTTCCCGAAGGGACGGACATAGGAACGAAATGAATCACATGCCGGCCGATCAAATGTCAAGCAGTAGTCTTTGGGCTAGCAGGACTCGTGAACCGGGCTGTAGCGGACTACTATCGCTCGGAAGCACAAGACTTACATTTCCCCATATGAGAGGCTGCCAAGGATAAACAACTAGATTGTCGGATCCCACTCATACCAAGCATTTCAATCATACACATAATATGCCCGATATGAGTAAATACAACAAGGCATCACAACAAAACTCTACAACTCAAGTACTTTATTTAAGAGGCTCAGGAGCCATACATAACATAGTCATACAGATAGGGGTCACATGACCCAACACTCAAATCATACAATCATACAAGCACATGCGGAAGCAAAGTAGTCTGAGTACGGACTCTAGAAAGAAAGAAAGCTTGTTGGAGCCTTTCTATCTACAACGGCCCTTCACAAGTCTTAGATCGCCACCGGTGGCTAGCTTACTCGTCAAGTCAACATCTACATAGAATCCGTCGGAGGGGTAGTATAGTCCTCTGAAAAATATTGATTAAGCAAACATGAGTACAAAAGTACTCAACAAGTCTTACCACGAATCCTATCATACATGCACATTCTCAAGGAAGGAGGTGGAGTTATTTGCAGCAAGCCAGCTTTGACTCTTGGCTAAACTATCCCGTGACACACTTTGTAAAGCATTTTGTCGCATACACGAGTCCACTAAACACCATGACAATACTCCACCGTGGATCCTCTCTCGTCATCCCCGAGAGGGCCATCCACGATACTCACACTTATCTTGAGGCTTTTAGTAGTATCCATTTACTTGTCTATGAACTGATATAGGTAACCCGAAGTCCTTCTCCGTGGACACGGCTATTCAATAGATCATATTTAACCCCGCAGGGTATACTTCTTCACACGCTCTCACCACTTATAAATCGTTTACACGACATGTACTCGCAACCTTCAAGCGGAAGCCCAGCGTGGGTGTCGGCCACACCTACCTAAACACTCAAGTCCCTAGTCCAGGTTATCGCCTATTCGGGTTCCATCCGCAGGAGTCCGGCCGAGGTTTCCCAAAGAACGCTGTCGGGACCCCGATTCCAAGTCACATCGACCTAGCTGGTAACACCTCATATCACTTTGCGGCCTCACGCACGGTATTCCCACGGGTGTCGCCTTACCATGGCCCGGGACCGTTTGCGTCTTTTGGCTCACGTATATGATAGTGTCGCTAGCATCCACATGACAAAGAACCCGGGCCGACATGGCTAGTCGTGAACCCAAAGCGGCACTAACCTATGGGGACAGGCATACATGAAACACTTGAGCATGTCGGTCATCAACGTATGAACTTGGGCTGTAGCACTGGGCTAACAGGACTCCGGTATCCCGGGCTGTAGCAGGCTAGGCAGGACTCCAAGTATCACCGCGTGACATTTCCCCGAAGGGACAGACATAGGAACGAAATGAATCACATGCCGGCCAGTCAAATGTCAAGCAGTAGTGCTGGGCTAGCAGGACTCCGGTGAACCGGGCTGTAGCGGACTACTATCGCTCAGAAGCACAAGACTTACATTTCCCCATATGAGAGGCTGCCAAGGATAAACAACTAGATTGTCGGATCCCACTCATACCAAGCATTTCAATCATACACGCAATATGCCCGATATGAGTAAATACAACAAGGCATCACAACAAAACTCTACAACTCAAGTACTTTATTTAAGAGGCTCCGAGGAGCCATACATAACATAGTCATACAGATAGGGGTCACATGACCCAACACTCAAGTCATACAATCATACAAGCACATGCGGAAGCAAAGTAGTCTGAGTACAGACTCTAGAAAGAAAGAAAGCTTGTTGGAGCCTTTCTATCTACAACGGCCCTTCACAAGTCTTAGATCGCCACCTGGGTGGCTAGCTTACTCGTCGAAGTCAACATCTACATAGAATCCGTCGGAGGGGGTAGTATAGTCCTCTGAAAAATATTGATTAAGCAAACATGAGTACAAAAGTACTCAAAAAGTCTTACCACGAATCCTATCATACATGCACATTCTCAAGGAAGGAGGTGGAGTTATTTGCAGCAAGCCAGCTTTGACTCTTGGCTAAACTATCCTACGTGACACACTTTGTAAAGCATTTTGTCGTACACGAGTCCACTAAACACCATGACAATACTCCACCGTGGATCCTCTCTCGTCATCCCCGAGAGGGCCATCCACGATACTCACACTTATCTTGAGGCTTTTAGTAGTATCCATTTACTTGTCTATGAACTGATATAGGTAACCCGAAGTCCTTCTCCGTGGACACGGCTATTCAATAGATCATATTTAACCTGCAGGGTATACTTCTTCACACACTCTCACCACTTATAAATCGTTTACACGACATGTACTCGCAACCTTCAAGCGGAAGCCCAGCGTGGGTATCGGCCACAGCCTACCTAAACACTCAAGTCCCTAGTCCAGGTTATCGCCTATTCGGGTTCCATCCGCAGGGAGTTCGGCGAGGTTTCCCATACAGCCCGAACGATGTGTGCGGGGTTCCCGAGATACCAAACGGGCACTTTCGGTACACGACCCACAGTGCCTACCGCAACACAACCCACCCCTAAGGTCAGCGTTGCGTGCGGCCCCCAAAGATGCTACAAACACGAAACTACTTGCAACTCCCGGACTATGAGCAGGGGTGGTTAAGAAGCCGAGAGGGTCCATTGGTTTCGGGCCCAATGTGTGGTAGTAGCTAGTTCATGGATCACAAACACAGATCTCAGTTCTTAAGTTCGGCTTCAATGAAACAACCCACCATGTACTCCTACATGGCCTCTCATCGATACCTTTACCAAATCGTATTCAACACTTACACTCTCGAACCAACACAACCTTTCACTCCAGTTCATCATCCCGATGAGCGGACACGACACCACTCTAAGCATAGCAAGCATAGCATGGTAGGAATCACAAACATGGCTCAATCAACTCCTACACATACTAGTGGGTTTCATCTAATTCTTGTGGCAATGACAGTCATGCAAAGGAAGTGGGTTCAACTACCGCAGCACACAACAGTTGAATCGCGTTGTCTTAATGCAGTAAAATGAGAGCAGAAGCGAGAACATGGGTTTGTATCGGAATGTTCAATGAATTGCTTGCCTGATGGAACTGGGGTAGAGAACTGCCCTTCAGATGGGTTATCGAGGTTATCTTCGGGGGCAGAACCTATCATGAAACACACCAAAATAAACATACAACCAATATGCAACAATATGATGCATGCTATGACATGGCAAGATGAATGTGTGTTGGCCTAATGCAAGTTGAAAGGACAGGGGAGGATCTCATTTGAACCAAAGGTTCAAATGATAGATCATATGAGTTAGTCCTAATGGTGCAAAATCTTAATCTGGTTATTCAGCATAGTTAACTTGTTTTAACATGCATGAAACCTGTACCAATGGATAGAGTGTATTTTTCTGATAATTTTTCATATATAAATCTTTGCATTTGGAGTTATAGAATAAAAGTTATAAGCATTTGAAATTTGAATTATATTCTGGATTTTAGTATATTAAAATAATTCCAGAATTTGAATTAATGCGTCGACGATGAGGTCAACATGACGTCGAGGGGTCAACGGGGTCGTCCGGGTCAAACTGACCAGTGGGACCCGCATGTCGTTAGTTTAACCGATTAGTTTTAATTAAAACTAATCCTAATTAGATTAGTGGAGGGTCCACATCGCCGACCCGGAGGTCAGCAGGCCCACGGTGAGTCAACTCACGGCGTCTAGCCGCCAGCGAGGCCGAGACAGCGGAGCAAGTGCATTTGCACGTTCCCGGCTCCAAATGGAGCAGGAGAGCATCTACGGGTAGCTAGAGGTGAGCCGCGGTGTCAGGTGGGGTCGATTAGGTTAGGGGTGGCGGAGTGGGCGCCCGGCGACGAAGTCGAGGCGGCGACGAGGCCCGGCCACCGACGGGTTAGGGGTTAGCGGCCTCGGCGAGGCACGGGAGTGCAGTTAGCCTCGTTGGAGAGTGGTGAGTGTGATGGACATAGTGGTGCGGCCAAAAGGTGGCCGGAGGCTCGTCGGCGACAGCGCCAGCGGGCGGGGTTCAGCGATCGTCGGTTGCTCGCTGTGGTGCAAGAGGAGAGAACGGAGAGGATAGAGAGTAGCTAGGTTCACGGTGAACCTGCGGGAAGCTTCGTCGGGGTCGAGGCGGACTGATGCGGCGGCGGCGGCGATGGGGATCTCCGGCGACCTTGGACTCGGCGAGTCGGAGTAGTGGCCTCGGGGTCTTGGGCGAGGGGGACTAGCTGGCTAGGGGTAACTGGGGTGCGGCGGGCGGCAGACATGGCGGTGAGTGCGTGGGCGGCGGGAGCACGGCGGCGACGGTGGCGTGTCGGCGATGGCGTCGGCCAGTCGAGAGCGAGAGAGAGAGGCGAGGGAGAAAGTCGGTGTCCGGGGTTCGAGGCGACGGCGTGGGTCGTCCCGGTCGGCGAGGCGGCGAGGCGAAGCAGCGGCGGCCAGCTGCGTGGCGCGCCTTAAGACGCCGCCAAGGCACCACCACTGCTGCTGGCGAGCCAAGCAAGCTTCATGGCCAGCATTTCTTGGGCTGGCAGCCAGGTGGGCAGTCTTGGCTGACAGTAAGGTTTTCCCATTTTTTATCTTTTCTATTTATGCAACTCTGTTTAGGGTTTTTAAAATACCAAAACACTTTCAAAAATTACCAAAATGCTCCTGGTCACTAGTTGGAATATTCCCAACATGAAACATTTTAGTTTAACAATTTTGAACACTTAAAATATTTTCATAATTTAAAATGCCCATTTCAGAATTTTGTGAATTAAATTTAGAACCCTTGGGTGACCTAGAAGATGTTCCACCTTCTTTGACATGGATCTTAAACCCAAACAAAGAGGATGAGCATTTTGAAGGGCATTTGGATTCATTGAATTAAATTTTAGTAAAACCCTAGTTGTTTTAAGGGGGTGTTCAGGGTTTCTGCTTTCCCATTTCAAATTCAGATGAAATTTAAACATGATGCACACCCTAATGCATGGTCTATCTGGGATGTGACAGTAACCAGCACCTAGAATCCTCGATACTAGTACTATATAGTAAGTAGTAGGAGTAGTAGGGTGGCATGGGCGAAACAAGCATTCACATCCAGAGTACGGCACGCCACCAAAGACGATTTCCATCGACACCATATTTCTTGGAGTCCGTGCTAGAGCAATCTCTTCAACCTCATCGTTTCTCTAACTCAGCCATCGCTCGGCGGGCGAGGTAGGGGTTTGCCGATAGTCGGTTTCCTCAACTGCGGTCCCACTTGTAAGGCTAACTCCAACGCTCTATCAATATATGGATGTACTCTTCTTCCCAATACAAAAACTTGCATCCATTCTACTCCCTCCGTTGCACAATACATGCCTTCTACTACCTCCGTCCTGGTTTATAGGTCCCCTTTGTAGTTTGTGTCAAATTTTGACTAAAGATTTAACTAACAAAATGTTAATGCATGTCAAGAAAAATTATCTCATTGGATTCGTATTTGAACATAGTTTTCAAAAATATAATGTTTGGTGACATGCGTAAACATTTTGTTAGTTTAATCTATGGTCAAAATTTTGGCACGAAAATATAATGGGGACCAATAAACTTCAGACGGAGGTAGTATTTGTCAAAATATATATGTATCTAGACATGTTTTAGTATATAGGCACATACATTTTTGGACAAATGGAAGTCAAGTATTTTGGAACGGAGGGAGTACACAATAAATTTTTTAAGTTAGCACAACTAGTCTAATCCGAGAGCACAACCAAGATTTGGTGGGGTTCTTCCTCCTTTTGCCGACCGTGGGACATCCAAAGATCCAGTCGTGTCATGAAAGAAAATAGAGTGGTACTAGTAGTTGATAAGTTGAAGCCACGAGATGTGCATCTTGGGTTAAACTGTAAATAGAATCTTACTACTATTGAGTAACTCCAAAAGCGGCCACCGAAGATCTTTATTGGATTTGTTTTTCATCGCCAACACGTCGAGGTGAAAGATGTGCATGTTCAGTGGGTCCTCTTGCGTTTTCACTGACATGTGGGGCCGCATGGGAGCAAACAGACGATGGGCTCCGCACGTCCGTTGGCTGGCTGAGAAGAGAGATAGAGGAGGGCTGATCACGGACTGCAGGAAATTTGTTCTATGTAAGCATCACCTTGATATTCGCGTGTTGTTGTTTCTAGAATAAAAAAGGAGGTACCCCTACTTATGTCACTCCCACTACGCCTAGCCTAAGGTTAGTAGGTGACCTTGCGCTTGGCTCTTCGCCTCTTAGGAAGTCGATGGTTCTCTGGCGTGCTTCCGCAATCGACACCAAATGAACTGCTGCCGTCCACCGCTTGTAAGTAAAAGTTTCTCCTTGTGCTGCGAGCCACCGCGCACGCGTTGGTGAGGGAGAAGGCGTAATCAAGCTTCTCGTCGTTCTGCGAGTTGACGGGACACATCAAAGTTATTTACTAGTAGTACGTACTCTCTCCAAAAAAGGGCTGACCATGTCATTGCTACCATCCCGTGCTCCGTCGTTGAGTACGTGCACTATTCACGTGCCATCGAGGAGAAAAAATATTGCGTAGGTGCCATAGAAGTGCACAACTCACTTACGAAAAAGGGTTTCCCCCCGCTTTCCCCCCCGCACGACTCACTTACGCACTGCTTATCTGATTATCTCCACTTTCTTGCATGACACGTGCACCTTGATGCTAGATGTCTCGCGTGTTGGGAAAAGGATGAACAAAGCTCACGTAAAAGAAAAGAGTTGAAGAGCATAGATTCCTGACGACCGAGGAGGAGCAAGGAACCTTGTGCGTTTTCCCCTGTTTTTTGCCGCCTGCCCACCTATAAACAACTAAAAGAACATGAACTTTTCGCTAACCACTAGAAACGGTACATCAGGATGCTAAGTTCAAGATGTTTTATACTCCCTCCGTTCCCAAATATAAGTCTTTTTTAGATATTTCAATAAGGGACTACATACGAAACAAAATGAGTGAATCTACACTCTAAAATATGTGTGCATACATCCATATGTTGTAGTCTATTTGAAATGGCTAGAAAGACTTATATTTAGGAACGGAGGGAGTAGTTTATATTGAATTATTGATAACCACGCAACAAGCCACACATGTACACAAGCCAACGCACTAACTCCATCTGATCCAACTCATGCACATACGCGCACAACATGGAGCACACAACGCACGTACACAAGACGTGCATGCACACACGCTCGGCCGCAGAATGCACGTGAATAACACATGCATGCGCACACACTCGACTGCATGGAGGCGTGCGCCATCCGCGGTGACATCCGGTTCGTCGTGCTACGGCGAAGCTCGCACGCAACGGCGCATACGCATCTCTTGCAGCACCTCTTTGCCGTCGTTGCTCAACTACTAGTCGGAGACGAATACGACCGCAGCCTCGGCGTTAGAGCTAGCACCGATGAAAAAACACGCATGCTGCACGCACACGAGCACATATGGAGTGCCCACGACGTGGTGGTGGTGCGTCCCCAGTCGCCTCTACTCCTTCTGCGCATGTTGTCTATCAAGGCGGCTGCATGCTAATGATGATGTGGGTGAGATCTTCTAGGACTCAGATGATGACGAGGAAAATTATGAGACACAAGGTGACGTACACCGTCAAGGTCCACGGTCAAGGGGGTGCTAGTAAGTGCTTAGATGTGCTTAGAGCAAGTACAATAGAGCTGAGTCAGCGGGCTATAAGGAATAAACTATAGTATATTTCTGCTTAGTTGGAGGAAAGAGAAGAGGAGAGAGAAGGTAAGCGAGCTCTTCGTGAAGAGCCAGCTCTAGCACGTGCTCATAGGCACTTTGTGAGAATGAAAGGTGGGCCACAGAACAAAAAAGTAGTAGTACGCTCTTTTGATCTACTATTGTACATGTTGACTATAAGATGGGCTGTAGATGACATGGCACTGGCTTATAGCCAGCAGCTGGCTATACTATTAATGCTCTTTAGATGAGGTGCTAAGTGCATTAAATGTCTTAGTAACTCAAGTCTTCAATGCATTGGTGCTTAGTTTATTGGTGCCACATCATATTTTATGCCTATGTGGCAGGCTTAGCAACTATACATGGTGGAGCACAGGGAGAGGCCAAGGCTGGTCATAGTGGGGAGTAACTTGTACTGTAACATATTACTATGTTACTCTAAACATCTCTATAAACCGAAAAGGAGGGAGTAGCAACATAGACTAGTGTCATATGCAGAGTATGGGAGCACATGATATTTCCCCGTCCGGACCGATCCCAAGTTGGCTTCTCACCTTCTTGGCCCAACAAAAACCCCTCCCCCCTCCCGCGCGCGCTTCCCGCCCGGTGCCAGCTGAGCCCGCCACTCCACATTGATGGCAAGTCAGGGCGACGCGACCTCTCACTGCTTCCGCCGTTGAAGCGGCGCGCCGATCGAGGGCACTGCCCGCTGCTCGCCCGGCATTTCAGACTACACAGTGGATAGTACAACTTTTAGAGCAAGTACTACTATTAGATGACATAAGCAGGCTATAAGGATTTAAATATAGTATTTGTGCTTAGTTGAAGGAGAGAGAAGAGAAGCGGATTGTAAACGTGTAGCCTGTTGTACTCCAACATACTTTGTGAGACAAAAGGTGGGGCCATTATTAATGGTATTGTATTTATACTAAAGGGACTAACGGACGCCTTAATTACTCCATTTTTTTAGACAAACCTTGGTGGGGCTATTATTGACTTTTTTTGAGCTATTATTGACTTGGACGTGGGGTTTGGGGGCCAAAGGCCTACTATTATACTCGCACGACCGACCTGACATGCTCTACCCTAGCCGCCACTGTATCATATGGTTTTGCACCGTTCCAGATCTTAGCGCCGCCACGCAATTCTTCTCCAGCCCTCCTTCCGGCGTGCACATGAGAAGGGACAACGATCCTCGAACCCGCCTTCGTGATCCATGCAGGAGAGAGGCGATCAGGTTTTGGGAGCACACTCGTGATCGCTGCCGGTGGCGACTTCCTCAACGACAGCCTTCTTCCCGACCTCGGTAACCTCTTCATCAACGACATGAGTGACAACATCAACCACATCGGTTCTGCTCCCACTGTACAGTATGTGATTCTGTCCTCCTGGTTTAGTCCGCATCATTACTTTGATGTTTGCAATTGTCGTCATGATCTATTTACTACTGTTTCGGATTAAATCTCATACTAAATTGCTCATATATTCAACAATCCAATCCAAAACCTTATCATAGGCAATTTACTCCGAGTGGTTTTGCTGCGCTTTTGAAGCCGCCTACTTTTAAGGGGGTGCAATATAAAAGGTGGCGCACAAGAGCAGTATATTGGTTTCAGATCATGTCTTGCTATGGCGCCACTAAGGGTAAGCTTGAGGCGATCTTAATCCTACACAGCAGGAAGCTTTTGAACATGGATACCCTCTTCAAAGCCGCCCTGCTGAGTGTTCTTGACGATTCCATTGTGGATTCATATATGTCGTTTGACAGCGGCAAAGACATGTGGGCTGCTCTCGAGGCCAGGTTTGGGCCCTTGGGCGCTGCAGCGAGTTATGCGTCATGGAGCAATTCTGTGACTACAAGATGGTGATGGCGCTCTGTTGTTCAGCAGACTCATGAGATCTGATCACTCTCTAAGGAACTTGAGTACTTTAAGTGTGTGTTGCGGAGAAATTTGTTCTTTGGGACCATCATTGCCAAGCTTCCACCTTCGTGGAGCGATTTTGCTACTTCTCTGAAAAACAAGAGACATGAGTTTTCTGTTTTGGATCTCATTAGCACTCTTGATTTTGAGGAGAAGGCGAGAGCAAAAGACACGCGCTGCTCGGTCATTGAGGGAGCTTCTAGTGCCCACATGGTACACGAGAAGAACTTCCAGCCCAACCAGCCCCAAAACAACAAGAACAAATCTCAGGGGAAAGGCAAGTTTGATGCAAAGAACAAGCCGTCACATTCTACCAAATTCAAGAAGAATTCTCATAACGGGAAAGGATACAAACCTCAATTTTGGTAGCACCGCACAAAATTTATATGGCTGCATCTACCGCTGTCACTAACCTCATGGTGCTCGGTATTCCTACATTCGTAACTAGGTACAATGACCACTGCAAGATGAAATTAGCTTATTAAATGCGTTGACTTGCTGAATGCGGTGCGGAGCGATCCTGTCATGTGTGGAGGAGCAAACAAGCAAAGCAGCCAAGGTGGAAATCAACCAAGGACTTATGAAATTATATGTAATCTTCCTCAGGCAGGTGAGTATCCCCTTCGTCCAGATGATCGTGTTTTGTCATGCCGAGCTATTGATATGTGCTACTGTTTTGCAACACCATTTAAGTATAGCTACTGTTTTCCTATCTTTTCAGATTCAGGACAATGAATATGATATTAGGGGAACTGCACAATATGGACCCATGTTGAGTCATCACTATTGCCTCATGTGTTTGCTGCAAATGTGTCCGCATCAATTGCAAGATGAGGCAGCTAGCTAGCTGTGGAGTTGCCAACATGCTCAAAGTGCTCGCAACATTGAGTAGAAACAAGCATGCCCAGAAATTAATGCGTCTTGAGGGGGCCCTTTGCTCAGAGAAGCATCGACCGATTTTCTTTATTTCCACACCTTCTCACAGCTTTGTATATTGGTTATAGTATTGTGAATCATTGAGATGCATAGACATGCTGAACTTTTGTTCTTCTGAATGTTAGTTTAATGTGAGTGTTCGCATCGATGCCGCATCCTCTAATTTGGTGGATGCACACATAGAAAATAGATCTCCTTAATTTACTCCATAACCACCCTATTAAATAGGCCTAGTAACAAACCAGGCATGCGATGGCGGCGGGCACATGCATCCTACATGCATGGCGATCAGCCAAGCCCATCGCCCAGCTCAATCAACAACGCAAAAGAAGAGAGCGGTTCTTGGGGAAAGCGAGTAGTTAGTGCAGCGGGCCTTATAAACACGAACAACTCGCTCTCCCGCTTCCGTTTCCCACCCAATTCCCCCGCTCCCCAATATTCCTCACTCGTCCGAAAACCCGCTCACCTTCTTCCTCACTCGTACAGAAAACACATGCTCATCTTCTTCCACTCCTGCAGAAATCCCCAGCCCTCCTTCTTCCCCACTCGCACTGCCACTAGGCTCGTCTCTGGCTACTCTACTCAAACTCGTGAGCTCGGCGCGACGCCCACAAGGAAAATGGAGTCGGCTGGCCCAGCGCCAAGAAGATGAGGCTCCCCAGTGGCGACGCTTGTTGTAGATCCCACACCCGTGCGCTGGGAGAAGCGGCGAGCCCCCACCGGATCCGAGGAACGGTAGAATCTCCGTGGACCGCATCAGCGATCTCCGGCGTCATCCTTGAGGAGATCATCTCGCTTCTCCCCACCAAGGATTGCTACCGCACACAAGTCCTCTCAACTCGGTGGCGCCCTCTATGGCGCACCGCGCCTCAATCTCGATGTCGTCGATATCATCCTTCCTGAATTTGATCTCATCAGAGCCATCGTCTCTTCTCACCAGCAGGGCCCCGTTCAATGCCTCTGCATCCCGACAAGCTACCTGCTGTCCATACCCGGCAAGGTGGACGCTTGGCTAACATCCCCTGAATTCGGAAAACTCCAGCAGTTTGAGTTCTACCATTACCACGAAAGTTTCATACCACGAACATACCAAAAATTCGTGCCCACACCACCGTTGTGCATCTCGCGATTTTCCTCCTCTCTCCACACCGCCACCTTCGCCCGGTGCCATCTACCAGACGATCTGGTAGAAATGCTTCGACTCCCACTACTAAAAAGACTTTCACTTGTGGTGGTTTATCTGTCGGAGGCCTCACTGCACAGCATCATCCACTCCAATTGCCCTGCCCTGGAGAGCTTGCTGATTGTTTCGGGAATAGAAATCGGTATTAGTTGTCTCCAAATAAAGTCGCCTCAACTTAAAAGCATTGGAATTTGTTTTAAAGGACAACAGCTCATCATCGGAGATGCCCCTTCACTTGAAAGGTTGCTCCTTCATAGTTGTTATACACCTTCAGAAATAATTGTCGTCTCTGCGCCCATAGTGGAGACCTTGGGTGTAATTCGTGACCCGTTTAATAATCACAAGGAGTTGGTGTTTGGCTCCTCACTTTTGCAGGTATCGTATATTATCATCTACACATTTGTCATCATATGCTGCATTTTTCATTTGTGCGCATAAGTTTTATATCATCTTGGAGTACACTTTGGGTACTAATATTATGTTATATGCTCAATGAAGAGTTCGTCCATTGATAGCCTATCAATGCTGCTGGATTCTGTCAAGATCATATATATCAGAATGTATAGTTTTGATCTGGACATAATTATTGGCTTGCTGCGATGCTTTCGATCTCTGGAGAATTTGTACATAGAGGTGATATTTTCATGCACATTGAAAGCCCGCATATATTGTACTAGAATTAACTGTTCATTTGTCGTTCTTTCGACATACTCTTTTTTCAGACCTTAACTGTTTTCAATCTTCATGTCTACTTAGGGAGAACCACATGGAGAAAAACATATAACCAATCATTGGCGTAATAAGCACAAGGATTTTCTCAGTTCTCATGACATTCGTTTGAGGACAATAACGATGGGACGATATGCATCCAACCGAGGCAAATGAAGCTTTGTCACATTCTTCTGTTGAGCGAGGTTACTATTGTCCATGAGGCTTAATTTTTACAGCAAGAGATTTCTCACGGACGAACATGTTGAACAGCAAAAAAAGAAGTTTCAGGTGGAAAAATGAGCTTCTAAATGAGCTTCTAAACGTGCTCAGGATTTTATGGATCAGACCGATCCATTTGTTTGTGACTGCAAAAAAGAGTGGTTGGGTTAGATGTTACTATCATGTTCAATCTGGGTTTTGTCTAAAAATTTGATGTACAATTAATCCTTGGGCCTTTTGTACCATTTGTATGCTTGACTTGCATGTTGTTGCCCTCGTACTCCCCTCCACCTGCCACTACACTGCCGCATCTTCCATGGCTGTTGTTCGTTCCCGTCCGAGGCCTTGCCGTTGTTCTCCGCCTTGGTTAGCTCGCTGTGCCCGCCGCCATCTGGCGTTGTCAACATGGTCAACAACCAAGAGGAATCAAGAGATATTTGTGTCGTGGAGAGGTGACGGTAGGGACCCACCAGGTCATTGCATTTAAATGGCAGGTGCCTCGTTATTACAAGCCAAAAAATACTTCCTCCTAATTGTTTGACAACTAGGTTCCACACCATTGTCAATATAGTCAATAAGCGAGAAAATTACACAATGGCGGATAACACGGGGACCCGACAGCTCGCCCAGCTTGTTTTTCAGTTTGAGAAGGAGCTCAAGCTGTAATGCTTGTTGTCTGAGGGCTGTGGCCCGTCTAGTCCACACTTACGCTTTTATTAAGCACATGACGAGCCCAGTTGATATATTTTTTCTTCCTGAAATTGGCTAGCCCAGTTTTTTTGGAGAATACCAAAACCGAGGCCTACTTGCTTTTCTTAGCTCTGCTAGGCTACAAATCTTTCAAGACGAGGAGGGATGTAAGTAGTAAGAAATGGGCTTCCCCAAAAAACGGGCTATAAGTTGTAAGAAATGGGCTGTAAATTTTTAAACCAGAGCCAACCGGAAATTGCATTAAAATATCATTTTTCAGGATTTCTCTACTCTCTACTCTTATAAAAACCAAAGCCAACTGGTAATTACATTAAAATATCATCTTTTCTCCCACAAGATAAACTACTCATACAAATGCATCTTCATGTTCCGTGCAACGAACGGGCATCTTGCTAGTTAAGATTCTAAATTTCATTCATTTTTTTGCGGGGAATTGTTTTTTGAATTTTATTTTGATATAATTTTTTGAAAATTATTTTTAACGTGACTCGAAATTTTGTGATTAAAAGAGTTCGGACCCCACCGAAATATGCAAAATTTCGTTGAATTTTTAGCGATGCCCCAGAATATATGGTGCGTAATGCTAATAAAAAGAATATGGGCTTCAAATATCCTTAAGAATTAGCAAATGGGCTATAAATTATTGAAAATAATGGCTAATGGGATGTATGCTGTTTTCCACAGATTTGGAGGCTGACTTCTGGGCCTACTAGGTTGACGATCACACTGTCTTAAATTTTTTTTGACGCGTACGCAAGGCTTTGTCAACTTAGTCAACAGACAACAGTGACTGTTTGATGTCCATCCAACAGCCGCCGTGCTTCTTCAATCTCTGATCTTCCTGCTCCAGCCGCCCAAACCAGCGCCGGCGGGACTGCCTGCTCCCTCCTCCCATGGCTGGCTGTGCTGCCGCCAGGCCATCCCTCTAACCACCCACACATCCTGTTATTTTTCGGCGACGTCAGCCTCACCCCGCAGCCGACCAGTCAACGCTCGTTCTCCCCTCAGCGTGGGCATCCGCTGCGGTGGCTTCGCTGGCTCCGGGTGGTTCTCTTCCTGGGCCTCGCCCTCGTCCACCCCGTTTGTGCTCTCGGCGCGGCGAGGTCAACATGGTCAACAAACAACAGCCATCGTAAGAGGCTGATAGTAGGGGCCCACACAGGAAAATGCCTCCTTATTATCGCAAAATAATGATTCTTCCACGATAGCTGGGACCCACGGAAGGGTCTCGTATTTCGCGAAAAACGTTCCCCAGCTGTCGATTCGGACCCACGGAAATGCCTCCTTATTACGCACAAAAATGGATACTCCCCACTAGCTGGGACTCACCTTGGTGGGAGGCTGACTTGTGGGCCTACTACGTTTACGGGGACGGAGGGCTTTGTCAACTTAGTCAATATGAACGGCTCTAGCTCCAGTGACCGTACGATGTCCATCCAACGGCCGTAGTGCTTCTTCAACCTCTGGTCTTCGTACTCCAGCCGCCCAAAGCAGCGCCGGTCGTGCCGCGTGCTCCTGCATCCCGCAGCCGGTTGTGATGCCGCAGAGGCCTCACCGCCCCCTACTACTCCCACCGCTGGCTAGGCCATCCCTCTACTCACCCACACCCCCTGTTATTCTGCGGCGATGGCAGCCTCACCCTCGTACTACTCTTCGCGTGGGCATCCACTGCTGCGTCTTCCCCGGCTCCGCGTCGTCCCCTTCCTAGGCCTCGCCATCGTCCACCGCCGTGGTGCTCTCGGCGCGGCATGGTCAATGTGGTCAACGACCGACTTCCATCGGAAGAGAACTGTGTGTGGAGAGGCTGACAGCTGGGTCCACGGCGGCCGCAAGGAAGTGCCTCCTTATTACGCGCAAAATAATTATTCCTCCACCTGACAGCAGGGACCCACCGGACGGGCCACCAGTATTTCGCGAAAAACGTTTCCCCGCTGACTGCTGGGACCCACTAGCTACATCTTCGCACGCAAGGAAGTGCGTCCGGGCAAAAACAAGCGATTCGCCCCACATTGCTGGGACCCACCAGCTACATCTTCGCGAGCAAGGAAGTGCACGGCGGTCGGGACCCACCTAGTCGAAGCGTCGTGGCGTTGTCATTCTGGTCGCGACGTATGCGTACATATATACTTGGTCGATGTAGAGCGGCGCGCGTGTCGTAGCGAGGCGCGCTGCGTAGCATGTACACGTACATATAGCGGCGAGGTGCAAGAAAGAAAATCTGACCCGCGTATGTGTACATCTGGCGGGGTCTCGAACGCCTACTCACGCATCGTACATGGCTGGGTCGGAGCGGAGAAACAACGTCGTCATCGTGTTCATGGGGAGCCAACCGGCTGGGTCGTAGCGAATCGTGGTCCTGTTCATCGGGAGGGCTTGGGCGGAACATGCGATGGAAATGAGGCCCGCGTACCGCACAATGGAGAAGCGGACCTCCTACGTTGGAGCAGGGTCTGTTGATCGGGAGGGTGTGGCGTACCGCCAAAGCGGAGAAACAGACCTCCCTACGGTCGAAGCAGGGGTCTTGTTGATCGGGAGGGTGTGGCGTCATAAAAGCAGACCAAACAGACCTCCTATGGTGAAATAGGGTCTGTTGATCGGGAGGGTGTGGCATACCGCAAAACGCAGACGAAAGCGGACTTGTGTTGGGCGCTACGGTCGGCAGGAGTCTGTTCGCCGGGAGGGTGTGGCGTGCGCAAAAGCAGGACTCCACGGATCTGTTCATCTCCACCGTCGACCTCCTCCAGCCTCCACGGGCTACCGTCGACCTCCTCCAGCCTCCACGGGCTCCTGTTCATCCAGCCTCCACCGCGCGCTACTCGACCGGCTAGTGTTCAACGAACCCTCCACGAGCACCCCTCCACCGTCTACTGTTCATCCAACCCTCCACACCACGGGGTCCTGTTCAACCACCCCTCCATGGCCACCCCTCCACCGTCTACTATTCATCTAGCCCTCCACACCAACGGGTCCTGTTCATCCAGAGGCAACGCCACGGCTCCTTGCTCATCCCCCCATAGCGCTCCTTTGTTCATCAATCGATCGGCTTGATTAGTAGCGATGGCGAAGAATCGCTCCATCGGGTTCGATTAACACCATCGATCGATCGCTCGGGTTGAGTAACGCGCATTCGCGGTGCAATCGCTTCGGGTTGATTAGAGCCAATGCCTTGCACACACGCGCGTACATGTACAAGAGAAACACGCATCGCTCGGCCACCGATCTCCCACCGTAACCGGCAACTCCCCGAAATTTTCCTCCTCCTCGCTTCTACCATGGTTTTTTCCGTCATGGACGGCCCAAAGAATGTCATGCAGCTGCGTTTCCGGCCCGCGCAGGACGAAAATCCCATTTTCTGTCATGATTTTTTGTCATAGAAGTAGGAGCCCACCACATCTATGATGATACCGGGTTTTGTCACAATTATCGTCATAGAAGTGTCAAATGTATGACAGAAAAAAATTTCGTTCGGCCCAAAATGTCACAGATGTGTCTTTTTTTGTAGTGTTGGGTTTGCGGCGTGCAGGAGCGAATGTGCATGTGAGGGTGCGATGCGACCGCGGCATGGAGGAGCGACCATGTGAGGGTGCGGTGCGACCGCGACAGCCGTGCGCAAGTGTACCTCCTGTTCATTTTGAAAACTTTAGGCAAGCTTGGCAAAAATGTGTGGCGAAGTATGGCAATGCAAGGCCTAGACCCAAACAGGATAAGTACGTAGTACTATGTACTAGGAGTACTAGTGTTAAAAAAGAAAGGCGGGGTTTTCCTTCGCGGGATTAATTGATATAAATCCTCGTTTCACATGTCAATTAATGCGTATTTTTTCTCCAAATCCCAAAGAGCTAACCATCTCACTCCTCATCGCTTGATTAATGCAGCACCATGCAAACCAACCTTCTCACTTTCGCATGCATGCAGGGGATATTAATGTCCTTGGTTGCTAGTACGAGGCAAACCCCATCAATTTTGCCTCGATTAGTATTAGTGGCATTTTGCAAATTGTAATTTTGATATACTGCCCTTGTGTACAAAAAAATGGAGGTAGTAACTATATTTGACTTCCTTCCCCATTGCGGTGACGTCGATGATATCTCGAACGTTGTGGTTTGGCGAAGTGCGTTCGACGGAGAACACCATTGAGGGAGACCACGGTAAGTCGTTCGCAAGTGCTGCCTGCAAGCCGAGACAACTGCCTTATTTGCATCTAGGAAGTCCGTTGAACCAAAGGACACGTAAATGTACTAGTACTACTCGTACACAATAGCGTCGTCCGTCCAGCTTAGTGCGGTGAGATGGTTTCTCGAAGAAGGCGATGGAGAAGCGGAGTCGTGAAGAGTCAAATGATGGTTTGCCGTCCGTGCTTTGTGATTTGACGCCTCTCTGCTTTGTGATTTTTGATAGAAGGGACATGGGAGTAGACTCTGTCCTCTATACTGTACATGCGTCCAATCACGGGAGAAAGAGGAGAGACGTTGCATTTTTCAATTCCTTCAATCAATCAATCAATCAGGGAGCTTCGGTTCCATCCTTTTGGCTTTGGCAACACCATCCACAATGGTTCCCACGATGCCAAAAGCTATTTTCACATTTGGCTACACATTCTGGATGCCCATAATCGTACCACTTGGTTTTGCTCCTGTGTGCTATCTATACAAATCTCAATTGTATTGATCTAAAAAACTATAGAATCAAGATTAGTAAAAAGGAGGTGATTTTGCCACGTGGATGGCGGGGGAGGTTTCTTATTTTTAGAGGACGTTGTCCTGGCGGTTTGCTAACATGCGGTCCCACGTGTCGATGCTTTACCAAGCCGATCCGCTTCCCACATGAGGCGTAACAACGGCGAAGCAACCGTGGTTAACTTGAAGAAGATGAGGAGAAGCGGATTCAACAGCGAGTGAAATGATGGTTGCTTCGTCCCTCAACTTCTTTTTAGCATTATTACTTCGTCCCTCCAACTTAATCGCGGAAAGGTGCAGCTTTGTGATTTGGCGCTCATTGCTCATTACTCGCCCGGCACCATGACTCGGTGCTTCACCCGGCTGCTCTGCACTATATTCCGGTATGGCACGTGGACCCGGTAGCTTGATGCTCCACATGTCGGTGAAAGTGACTAGAAGATTTATGAAAGCGAGCGCTCCACTCTTACGACGGAGGAGTACATGACACGATGGCCCAGTGAACTGTCACTTGTACTGTATATAGTACTATAGTTTTGTTGTTTCGCATGATTCATCGATACAAACCCGATTAAACAGGAAAGGGCGAGATTTTTCCCGCGCGGTATATGATACTGGCCATACATTTCAAAGGCAATTTTAATGTATGCAAACTGAATAATTAAGTAACAATATGATATCTAGTAAAACTAAAAACACATATGATTTATTGTGGTAGAGTGTAGTAGTAGTGCTGTATTGCATTGTTGTTAGATGTAACATGCGAGGACGTGTAGAGATGTAGTTTTGGAGGACCTACAGAGAGAAAAGCGTATCGTTCACCGAACTTGAAATAAGCTGATTACGGTCACTATATCGTTTTGCGGTGATTATCGGTCACTTGCTCACGGTTCAGCATCGGATTGCACTCTGTTGGTGGCCAAATAGTCGCATGGCACCATGTTGACTAGTTAAATTGACCACGTTCCTTGTGGGTCCCACTGTCGATTCACATAGGGAAAAGGTCGGATAAACACAAATTTGCGCGGTAGCGACAAGACTCCACCCGTCTTGGAGAATCACCTGGTTGTGTATGTATGCATTAGGGCTGATGTGTGCGCATGCACGTGTAGGTTGAGCACTTGGCGTGAGAGTGTGTGTTGGTGGTGTGGTGTCTTGGTGTGTGCATGCATGCGTGCGTGTGTGCATGTGAGTGTTGCGTGCGTGCGTGGCTGCGTGTGTACTTGTGAGTGTTGCGTGCGTGCGTGGGTGCATGTGTTCGTGTGAGTGTTGCGTGCATGCAGTTCGTGTGCATGCATGCATGTGTGTATAATCACCACACCAGCTCTTGTGTGTTAAAACAGACGGCTCAACATACCAATACAAGGCCACCTTGTCCGCTGTGCCCACAGTCATGACTTCGAACCACCGTCCAATATTTTTTGTCGTTTGTTTTCATTCTTACTAGCAAGATGCCCGTGCGTTGCACGTAACATCAAGATGCATTTGTATGACTAGTTTATCTTGTGAGAGATAAGGATAAACGAGGGAAGGCCTTATTTGCAAATGTGGATAGGTGTGTGGGTACATCTTAGGCAAAATTATCATAGTTTCTTTCCTATCCGCCAGATATAAATCGGACGGCCTGTATTGCAGGATGGCAGGCACACCATCATCACCAACTCTGTTTTTTATAAGAGTCTATTTTATCCCTACTCTTATAAAAAGCATAGTCGGTGATGATCGTGTGCCTGCCATCCTGCAATATAGGTCGTCCGATCTATATCTGACGGATAGGAAGGAAACTATGGCAATTTTGCAAAAAAATACCCACACCCCTCTCCACACTTGCAAATAAGGTCTTCCCTTGTTCATCCTTTTCTCCCACAAGATAGACTACTCATACAAATGCATCTTGATGTTCCGCGCAACGCATGGGCATCTTGCTAGTATTTTATAAGAGTGTAGATGTAGAGTAGATACAAGCCGAAAGGTGGGCCCGATGGTAGTGAGATAATGTGATGCAACACTAGAGGTGCCACGTGGAGCGTTTAATTGGTCAACTAGTCATGTCTTGAGCAAATACAGAGTTGTACGGTGAGCCCGTGACTGTATAATAGCCACAAAACATAAATGGTGACCGTAATAAGTGGATTCTGAAGTCCAATGTACGTATCATGCTTTCGCTTAGAATAAAATGATAAATCCTTTGTATATATCATGAGAGAAAGATGAAACATGCGTGAATGTCTTTGGGGCTTACTTTTAGAGGACACAGGAGATAGTTTGTGTGCATACGAAAGGCGTAGAGGGGGGGTATGCGATGGAGAGAGATGCTCTTCGTTTCTCTTTATTATGACTACCTTTATATATAGTATAAAATATACAAATTCACGGTCTTGGAATAAATATCATTGTGGGCACCATGCAATACAAGCGTTCATACTCCTCCATATAACTTTGTAATGTTGTATATATGTAGAAATTCTAAAATATTTTTTGGCCACACTTTATTCAAAAGGAATGTTGTATCGAAATAAGCGTGAAGAGGGCTTTTTAGATCAATGGGGTGCGTAATGTAACATGTGTGAATGTGTAGTTGATGCATTTGGCGGGGCCTAGAGAGGTATGTGTGTGTATTACGTATTTGAGAGAGGCATGGATAGAGGGGCCGGCAGGCGTGGGAGAGATAGCACGAGAAATGAGAGTGGTCTAGAGAGAGAGAGACGAATATGGCGTCATGGCGAGAGATTCCCTTGAGTGTGTATATGCAAGGGGGAGTGGATAGAGGCACCAGGAGAATATATTTTTTGTGTGTGGTGTCTGTGTTGGTATGTGTGGGTGTGAGAAGATAACGAGACATGGGGGCAGAGGGTGTGTCACCGTGTGAGGTCCTGTGGGTTGAGGTGAGGCCCTTCGTTCGGTTTCGTCCCGTGCCACATTGGTCGGCCCGTGACACATTTAGGGAGACCCATGGATGACTAGTCGTACAAGACAAAGATAGCATATTTGTGAAGGACTCTATGTCCTCTGACAAAGCCGGCTAGGATTTGTAACCCAGGTTCTCGGACTAAGGTAACCCTTTATCTCGATATTACTATTCATCCAACCTAACTTTAAGGGCATCCTACAGAATGCTCTGCTAGAATCATACTAAATCGATTAGGAAGAGAGGTGTGAGACAATGCGTGAGAGACATGCCTAAAGATAATGTGCGTACGGGAGACACGTAGGCATGTCTATGTATATAGAAAGGGTCGATGGGGATTGTGTGTGTATGCTTGCGAGAGGAAGAGTGCTTGTGATAAAGGTTAGTGAAAATAGTCGTAAATGGTTACGAGAGGGAGGGAGGGTTATACCGAGAGCATGTGTGCGAGAAAGACACCTCGGGAGAGAGTGTGTGAGCATGTGTGAGAGACCAGCGATGGAGGGTGAAACTACACGTACAAGACTGCTGTACACATTGATTAAAGATATAAATTGTATCCAAATATTAGGATGGGATCATGATTTTTGCAATTCGCGTAAGGAACGGTCGTTGATCCATCAGACATCTAGATTCTAGAGCATGTCTATGTTATTATTCGACACAATTGATCCACATAGTTAGTATTTTGAACTCCAGACAATGCATCGCTTTAGCAATCGAATATAAACGTGAGTATAGTTCATGTGTGTGTAAAGCACATTATACATACAAAAGTTACACAATGAACATTATAAATAGCTACCTATGAAATGCATACATTTGAATTCAACTTAAGGTGGTTTCAAAAAATTGAATTCAACATGAAGTCCATTCAATTATTTGAATTTGATATCATGGCGTTTGTAAATCATACCTAAATTATGGGGGCACCAATCTTTGCTCTGATTTTGTACATAATAGCATTCTAATTTAGCTCCTCCATTCCAAAATAATCGTAGTTATAGGATTTTCAAGTGTCAAAAATTCAAAAAGAAGCGGATAATTTAATGAGGTTTTCAAACATACAAGGTCAAATTTAGCGTTGTCTATTTAGGTCAATCCTCAAAGTTCAAGAGTACTCTAAACGTGAATGCTTGTGTTTCAAAATTTCGAACGAAGCGCCAAAAGAGCCTCTACTCGCCCGAAACCGCATGAGACCAATGTTTGGTAGTACAAGGAAATTACTTTTCTAATAACTCCGACCCGTGAATCCTACCGGCCCGACGTCCAAAGGTCTAAACCGGGGTAGGTTTGTAGCTTGATCTAGACGCCACGCAACCGCCTCCGAAAAACATTCATACACAATGGCCACCTAAGCACACATGTGCTTGGCGAAGTGCTCCGCCCACTATTTGTGACACAGGATTACCATCCTACCCACGATCCATGATGAGTCCGAAATTTAAGAGGGGGGCAAAGTTTGTACTTTCCCCAAATTTCAAACAAGCGCGTCCCATCTTCTATTCAAAAAAGCCAAAAACAAGCGCGTCCCCATTCGTACTCCATGGGCACGAAAACTACCTCTTCACCAGCCGCGAAACCCCGGCGTCCTCCGTCCGCCACCCCATTCCACCCATCAACCACCGCCCTCCTCCATCACGCCGGAGCTGATACCCGGCGTAAATCGTCCACATAACCTCAACATAGCGCCCTCCACGGCTAGTAGTTGAAGCCGAGGCCGAGCCGTCCGTGCGAACCAGTTCAACCACGCCGTCCTGCGCCTCACTGCTGCCGCTCCAACTTCGCCACCCTCCACCGCACCGAAGCTGTTCCTGCTACGCCATCCTTCGCCGCCTCGGATCTGCTTCCGCTCCGCCGACATACGGCCACGGCAACACAGTCAACAATTTGGCATGGGTTCGTCCAAGCATGCACCCTCCAGAACATCGGTTTCCCCCGTAAAAATAAGAAGATCGGCGCGACATGTGGAGGGGACCACACCGGCAACCGAAAATGGTACTCCTCTTCCCTTATTCGTGCAAATCCTACGTGTCTGCTTGCACGGTATTCATCCCACAGAAGACACTAATTGACCGCTTGTTCTTGATACTAGATGTTCCTAGTAACTCGCGATGCACAAGGTTTCTCCTCATATACTATTTCACCTTAGCTAGAGGTCCGTCGCCCCAATTTCAATTTCTGGCGTTGATTCCCAATTAGCGGAAGCATTCCCGGCGTAACAGCGCTAATCGCCTATTACGCCGAGAAGCAGCGCTATAGTGTTTATCTTAGGGCGTGTGCGGCCTAGAAACTCTGGCGCCAATCTGGAGGTCGGTCGGGATTAAAGGATGGCACAGGCGCTGCCAAGCTGCAGCGGTGGTGTGAGGTTGAGGGAGGCGGGCGGCGGAGGCGAGGCAGGGCTGGTGGTCGTGGCGGTTCGAGAAAGATCGTCAACAATGGTGGCGGGAGGTGAGCGAAGGCCATCTGCCCGTTCCTCATAGATCGGACGGTTCATTAAAAAAGTTGACTGACCTATTTATTTTCAGTCGACTGTTATCTTGACATGACCACATGTGGTGGTGTGCTGGAGGAGTACCTACATTTCCCAGCCATCCCTGTGCTCATATATTACAAAATCATACGGAGTAGAATCTAATTTTGTTTGCCAGGCAATGTTGTAGAGCTATCATATGTCTCTTGTCATTTATTTTTCAGCCACCTGCTATCTGCTACTTTTATAGTGCTTTAGTTCTGCACACACTTCACCCATACTCTCACTATTGTTTTTTTATGCATGGGTATTTCAGACTCTACCAATCAGTTGATAGAAGCACGAAATAAAAGAGAGAAGCAGCTCCAGATTTTTTCGGGCTTAGGCAAGACACGTTTCAGCGTTATAATGGGTGCAGTGTCAGTAGATGGAGACGGTAAAAGTAGCTCTGGAGTTGATGATCTTGATCGCCATGAACCACCATCCCAGGTGCTTTCGTTAAGTTCGCGGTGTCATATGTGGTTGCATGTTGCATATGGTGTCTAGCTTGTATTCAAAAGGCCGAAGTCGGTCTTTATTAAGATAAGGAAAGATATTTTTTACATGAACCACCATCCCGTGAGCACCAGAAGACAAATAGCTAGTCAGGGCACTGGCCGAGCCAGTGACAAGCCCAGCAAATAGAGGCATCACCGGGAAGCCAACTAAAAAGCCACGATGGTGGCGAAGCAGCCCGCCTCCCACCAGGCTCTCAGGTCCTAGATGATCATGCTCACCACTCCAGCCGGATGTCTAGCTTGTATTGCTTCCAATTTGGTTAAATTGCAACTGCTTAGCTTACACATTATACCTTTGAATATGACATGCCTTTCTGTTTTTGGTACATACTAGTACGTCTGTGTATTAACCATGTTATTACATCAAACTAATGTTCTTGTGTATCCCTCATCAATCACTTATGATGAGGCAGTCGAGAAAGCGGAATACTCCTCATTTAAAGAATGCAGCGTCGACCTCCGACATGATTCTCAAGAAACAGCAAGGCTAGATGAAGATAGTGAGCGTAGCTCGTAGTTGATTACCGCATTTCCCTACACTAGCATCGCAGTGCTTGCTCTAACTTGGCAGTGTGATATGTGGTTGCATGTTGCATATGGTGTCTAGATTGTAATTCTTCCAATCTGGTTAAACTGCATGTGCTATTACCTTAGCTTATACATTATACTGTTAATGTGACATGCCTTCCTGTATTTAGTACATAGTACATCATCTATTAAGCATGTCCTCACATAAAACTATTGTTTTTTGTATCCGCATAAATCAATATGACGAGACACCTTGATATATGCGTGTAATATTAGTTGCATCTTTGATATGATTTATAGCATCGCTGCTTCTAATTTGTTGAAATGACATTTATGATGGGACACTTTTAACTTGGCGAGTCATATTGGTTGCATCTTTCATGTGGTGTCTAGCTTGCATTGCTTCTTATTTGGTGAAATGGTTTACCTTAGTTTACACAAACAGTTGTGAATATGCCATGCCGTCCTGTTTTCGTATTATTCCATCCTAGAATCATGTGTTTGCCTTACATTAAAGTAGTGATTGCGTTATCATGCGAATGAGTTACGAAGAGTGAATTTTATTGCTTTTTCTTGTCGGTTTTACTTGACAATTTAAAATCAATAAAGCGGAAGGAAGTTAGCAAGGCAGCGGATGAAGGTGCTCCTTCAAATGGAGGCCTCTCTGATTCTACTCCTCCATCCCCCAAGATGATTTCCAAGACAACACATGCATAGACACTCAACGTAGCTGTGTTGGTGATGAGCACGTCTCCCCTAGTGCACCATCAAAGGTGCTCCCTCTAACTTGGCACTGTTATATGTGGTTGCATGTTATGCATGATTTCTAGCTTGTATTGCTTCTAATTTTGTTGAATTGCATCTGTTTACTTTACACATTATACTTGTGACTAAGACACGTGTTCCTGCTTCTAGAACATACAATATATGTCGATCACACCATGTTCTTAGATCAAAGTACATATGTTCTGAAGAACTAAATTGTTATTCGTTTTTCTTGTCGGCTTGACTTAACATGGCACAGAGAAAGAGGAAGCAAGACAGAACGACAGGGAAAGGGAAGCGCAACAATCCTGCAGATTCTGCTAGTCTTGATGGTGCAATAGAAGGTCAAAGTCCAGCGAGAAAATTGTACCAATAGGGTATCCCATGCTACGAGCTGCGAGAACAAGCCAAGCGAAACAAATAGCTGCCACCAAACAAGCGAGACAACCCTAGTTGTTGCAACACGTTCCACAACACCACCGGTGCACGATTTACTCATTCGTCAATTCAGCTAGCAACACGTTCCCAAGCTCCTTGCCACGACACTACTTCGAAGCACTCTTGACACAAGATGAGTTGGCAAGATCGGATGAACTTTGTGAGCTTCAATAGCAAGAAGGTAGTTGCTGGAGTCAAGTTACAGTTGCATGCTTCTTTATATGTAGTCTCACAGTTTGACACCTTCCTCGACCCAGTTCAACACCTTCCTCGACCATTTATACGTAAGTATGGTTATGAATGGAAACTAGTAATATCGTCTTGCTCATCCAATACTTTCTAGGTTGCTTGATAATGAGACTCCCATAATTTTCAGCAGATGAGGTTCAAGTTGGATAGCCAAGATGATGCAACCGGACAAGCTTGCACCCATGTTTTCAAGTATGCTCTGCGACGATGTCGATATAACTTGAGGAAAACTCACTTTGAAGGCAAGGCTAACGGTGAACTTGCCCAAACATCTCGATGGAAAATATATCGATGAAGACTAGAGAGGCCTCGTTAAACACTGGTCGATCCAAAGTATCGGTACATTATATATATGTCATCGGATCACATGTTGAAGTCCTATTTACGCATGTGCCACACAAATCTATCTTCTTGTAGGTGAACCGTTCAAAGAACAAGGCCAACCGTCGAAAGTGAAATTCCAACAGACAGCGGGATCTCATAGCTATATTGCACCTGCGAGGCTCTTGTAATTAGCTGCTTGTTTCACTCTTTTCATTGTACCATATTATCAGATCTATATTGACTTGTTCCAAATGCAGAGGAAAGCCTGCAAGGACCAAAAAGTACCTGAACCAAATGCTATGGAAATCTTCAAGGACTTTCACACCAGCAAGAAGAAGGGCATGACTACACCAGTCAAAGCCACTGTTGTAAGTCCTTAATCCTCATGCCTTTTAACTACTACTTACTCTGACTTGTGCCTTGAACTGCATGGTTTGCAGCCAATGTCTACTACTCTTTTAAATTTATACACAATTGTCTTAGCGTATCATTGCACCTTACAAGGTTTAAAAGAGAGGAGTGATGTTCCTTTGATCTTGACCTGTAATCTACTTCCGTGCTGGACTTGCCCACACAACTTTGTGATATGAATGATGTCATACTATGCTTACCGTATTATAAACTTCGTCTCTTTATCCTTAGCCCTCAATACAATGTGAAGAAATAGACAATACATTAGCGATGGTACATGGTCATATGTTTGGAACCTGGTTTTATTATGTACTTTGCAATAAAATACAACTATTATTTTACATGGGTTCACCATAATAAGTTCTGTATATAGACCAAAGCTATTTTGTTTGGTTGTGCTGCCTCCTTAATATCTTACATTACGGTACTACTAATGTAAAACCACAACTTTTCAGCGAGCTATGGAAAAATGGTGGAACCACCACCTTACGAAGGTGGCGAGGCAACTATAACCGCAATGTCGGCTCTTGCTGCGGTGGGTCGATACTGTCCACTAACGATTGCCAAAAGCACATTCTGCGTATCTTGGGTTGGTTGTTAAGGCAATCTCGTCCAAACTGCCTCATGATCAAGATATGCAAGCTCAAAACAATGTTGTATCTGCGCTCCGGACACAAGTCCATTCCCTAACAGAGACCCTTTGTGAAACAAGGAGAGACATTGTTCGATGTTGTCAAGATATGCATGGTTTTGAAACAGGACTATCGGACATTTGCTATGTTGTTCGGGAGGCTAGGAGAATCGAAGGCGAAGGTTATGGTGCTCCATCGGCGATACAACATGAAAGCGTAACGATCGGTCAAATGAACTGAGCTTCGAACTTACGGTGGTGCATTTATACGCTGGGCGGTTAACTTTTATGCCAACCTTCCTTTTGTTTTATAGTTTTAATTTTTTTGGTGCGATACAAAATTTGTTCTTAACGTGCAGCCACCGGCTGAAGAAAACAGCAAGCCATTTTTGTATAGTGTAGGGTGTTCCCTATATTTGCACTGGTGGCGAACTTTGATGCCCACCGGCTGTAGTTAACATGGGCCTCCTACGGGCCGTAGAGACAATGGGCCTTCTAAGGGCCGTAGAAACAATGGGTGAAAGTGCAACTATCCCTAGGTGGTTTTGGTAATTCCTAACAACATATAGCTCATTGAGGTAACATCATTCCAAGATGAATATTTCAGGAAAAGCTCAATGGATGGCATGGCATGGATGAGAAAAGTGGAGCCCTCAAATTGCTAAGGATAAAAGGATTGGCTCAAGCTCAAAAGCTCAAGACTCTACATTTTATATTTTAGTGATCCAAGATCACATTGAGTCTATAGGAAAAGCCAATACTATCAAGAGAGGGATGAGGTGTTGCTTAATGAGTTTCTTGCTCCACAGTGCTTAGTGATATGCTCCAAAACCCTCAGCTAATTCTCATATCCACATATGACCTAAACCCAAAGTCAAACACGGCCCTACCGATTCTTTCTACCCGGCGCCACCGAGTTCAGATGTCATAGCTACTGCCACAAACCCTAGGCAAATCGGTTTCATCGATAGGGATCTCGGTCTCACCGAGATGGGATTGTAATCTCTCTGTTTCCCTTCATAACGTTTCGGTCCTACCGAGATGAGCGATCGGTCCCACCGAGATTGCAATGTAAACTTTCTGTTTCCCTTTCATAACATTTCGGTCTCACCGAAAAGAGCGAATCGGTCACACCGAGTTTATCTGACCAACTCTCTGGTTAGCTTATTACCAAAATCGGTCTCTCCGAGTTTGTGTAATCGTTCTCACCAAGATTACGTTATGCCCTAACCCTAACCATATCGGTCCTACCGAGTTGCATGTCGGTCCCACCGAAAATCCTAACGGTCACTAGATTTGCTGAATCGGTCCGACCGAGTTTATCAATTCGGTCCCACCGAGTTTGGCAAGTTGTGTGTAGCAGTTGGATTTTGTGTGGAGGCTATATATACCCTCCACCTCCTCTTCATTAGTGGAAGAGCCATTAGAACAAACCTACACTTCCAACTTGCTGTTTCTGAGAAGGAACCACCTGCTCATGTGTTGAGGCCAAGATATTCCATTCCTACCATATGAATCTTGATCTCTAGCCTTCCCCAAGTTGCTTTCCACTCAAATCTTCTTTCCACCAAATCTAAGTCCTGTGAGAGAGAGTTGAGTGTTGGGGAGACTATCATTTGAAGCACAAGAGCAAGGAGTTCATCATCAACACACCATTTGTTACTTCTTGGAGAGTGGTGTCTCCTAGATTGGCTAGGTGTCACTTGGGAGCCTCCGACAAGATTGAGGAGTTGAACCAAGGAGTTTGTAAGGGCAAGGAGATCGCCTACTTCGTGAAGATCTACCGCTAGTGAGGCAAGTCCTTCGTGGGCGACGGCCATGGTGGGATAGACAAGGTTGCTTCTTCGTGGACCCTTCGTGGGTGGAGCCCTCCGTGGACTCATGCAACCGTTACCCTTCGTGGGTTGAAGTCTCCATCAACGTGGATGTACGATAGAACCACCTATCGGAACCACGACAAAAACATCCGTGTCTCCAATTGCGTTTGAATTCTCCAAAACCTTCCATTTACATTCTTGCAAGTTGCATGCTTTACTTTCCGCTGCTCATATACTCTTTGCATGCTTGCTTGAATTGTGTTAAGATTGCTTGACTTGTGCTAAGATAGCTAAAATCTACCAAAGACTAAAATTGGGAAAAGGATAAGTTTTTAATTGGTCAAGTAGTCTAATCACCCCCCCTCTAGACATACTTTCGATCCTACAATGGGCCTTCTACGTGGCATAGAGACAATGGGCCTTACACGGGCCGTAGACACAATGGGCCTTCTATGGGCCGTATCATCAATGGGCCTTCTACGGGCTTATGATCGGTTGGCCAAACATGGGCCAATAACAGCCCACATTATGGCCGTAAATGGGCTAGAGTTTAAATCATCCGTTCATGGGCCGACCATAACGGGCCGTCGTTAATCGGCCGTATTTTGATAACGCTATGAAAATGGCCCAACGTATTAACGGGCCACAAATGGGCCGGCTGTAACCACGGGCTGAATTTGGCCCACAAGCGAAAATAGCGATGCAGGCCTTAAGTAAGCGAATGTGGAAATGAGCCCAAGAATAAATGGGCCCTGAGAAGGCCGAAAGATAACATGGGCTGGAAACAGCCCAACGGAATAATGGGCCGTTAATGGGTATAAAGTGATACACCATTCATTACGGGTCAGTTTCACCATGGGACGTTAATGGGTATAAAGTGATACACTGTTCATTATGGGCCAGTTTTACCACGGGCCATTAATGGGCCATGAGTAATAAGGGCCGAAAGACGTCATGGGCCATACATGGGCCGGAAGTTAAAACGGGCTAGAATTATATTGGACGGCCCAGATGACGCTACTGGGCCTAATTCGGTTAGGTCTTAAACGGGCCCTAGGTTAGCGGGCTGTAAATGGGCTATATGCGAACAAGCCGTTAACAGGCTTGCAGTGGGCGACCGCCACCTTTTGACCAAGTCAAGCGGGCGGCCTTTTCACGAGAATGGGCCTCTGTTGGGCGTGCCAAGTGTCGGCGTATCATAGGCGCTTTGTGTCCAATGAGTGGATGACATCTGTCCCAACGGTGAGCCGACACGTGTTTCCTCCAGCCAATGATGATTTTACACGTGGAAAATCCCCATTGGTCGGGGCTGTTAACGGGTTATCGGATCCAAAACCGGATCCGATAGCTTAACGGCGTTCCTTGACGAAAGCACTTCTGTGACGCGCGATTATCGTCATGGAAGTGGACACTTCCGTGATGATAAATTTGATAATGTCATGGAACACTTCTACGACAGCATGGGTATGACTATCTTGATTCTGTCATAAATTTGTCATGGATGTACATGCATGACAAAAAACGCGACCTACTGTGACAAACACGTATCATCACGGAAGTGTCTTTTTTTTGTAGTGGTGTTCACTAAGTGTTAATGCTTTGGTCCGGTACTCTATTAAAAGGAGGCCTTAATATCCCTTAGTTTCTAATAGGACCTCGCTGCCACAGGAGGGTAGGACAAAAGATGTCATGCAAGTTCTTTTCCATATGCACGTATGACTATATTCGGAATACATGCCTACGTTACATTGATGAACTGGAGCTAGTTCTATGTCACCCTATGTTATAACTGTTGCATGAGGAATCACATCCGACATAATTATCCATCACTGATCCAATGCCTACGAGCTTTTCACATATTGATCTTTGCATAGTTACTTTTCCGTTGCCACTGTCACAATTACTACAAAACTGCTACTGTTACTTTTGCCACCGTTATCGCTACTTCCATATTACTTTGCTACTAAATACTTTGCTGCAGATATCAAGTTATCCAGGTGTGGTTGAATTGACAACTCAACTGCTAATACTTGAGAATATTCTTTGGCTCCCCTTGTGTTGGATCAATAAATTTGGGTTGATACTCTACCCTCGAAAACTGTTGCGATCCCCTATACTTGTGGGTTATCACCGAGGTGGATTATGGTGGAGGGGGGCACCGCACACGGCTAAAAGATCAATGATCAACTTGTGTGTCTATGGGGTGCCCCATCCCCCGTATATAAAGGAGTGGAGGAGGGGGAGGACCGGCCCTCTACTATGGCGCGCCCTGGGGAGTCCTACTCCCACCGGGAGGAGGATTCCCCCTTCCAAGTAGTAGGAGTAGGAGAGAAGGAAGGGGAGGAGAGAGGGAAGGAAGGGGCGCTCCCCCACACAATTCGGATTAGGCTAGGGGGCGCGCCCTCCACCTTTTCCCTTCCTCTCCTCTATTCCACTAAGGCCCAATAAGGCCCATATACTCCCCGGGGGGTTCAGGTAACCTCCCGGTACTCCGGTAATTGCCCGAACTCTTCCGGAACCATTCCGATGTCCAAAATTAGGCTTCCAATATATCGATCTTTACGTCTCGACCATCTCGAGACTCCTCGTCATGTCCGTGATCATATCCGGGACTCCGAACTACCTTCGGTACATCAAAACACATAAACTCATAATACCAATCATCACCGAACGTTAAGTGTGCGGACCCTACGGGTTTGAGAACTATGTAGACATGACCGAGACTTATCTCCGGTCAATAACCAATAGCGGAACCTGGATGCTCATATTGGTTCCTACATATTCTACGACGATCTTTATCGGTCAAACCGCATAACAACATATGTTGTTCCCTTTCATCGGTATGTTACTTGCCCGAGATTCGATCGTCGGTATCTCAATACCTAGTTCAATAGTTCAATCTCGTTACCGGCAAGTCTCTTTACTCGTTCCGTAATGCATCATCCCGCAACTAACTCATTAGTTACATTGCTTGCAAGGCTTATAGTGATGTGCATTACCGAGAGGGCCCAGAGATATCTCTCCGACAATTGGAGTGACAAATCCTAATCTCGATCTATGCCAATTCAACAAGTACCATCAGAGACACCTGTAGAGCACCTTTATAATCACCCAGTTACGTTGTGATGTTTGGTAGCACACAAAGTGTTCCTCCAGTATTCGGGAGTTGCATAATCTCATAGTCATAGGAACATGTATAAGTCATGAAGAAAGTAATAGCAATATACTAAATGATCAAGTGTTCACTAACGGAATGGGTCAAGTCAATGACATCATTCTCTAATGATGTGACCCCGTTAATCAAATGGCAACTCATGTCTATGGCTAGGAAACTTAACCATCTTTGATTCAACGAGCTAGTCAAGTAGAGGCATACTAGTGACCCTCTGTTTGTCTATGTATTCACAAATGTACTAAGTTTCCGGTTAATACAATTCTAGCATGAATAATAAACATTTATCATGATATAAGGAAATATAAATAACAACTTTATTATTGCCTCTAGGGCATATTTCCTTCACCCTCGTCCCTTTGCCAGGGTGATGAAGGTTGACCAACCGCTCAGCTTGTGGCTGCGCATAAACGGTTGTTGCAATGGCGTTGTGTGAGTGAACGTCGAGTTTGTACCTCGCCCGAGGATGGAAATCCTTCGCCCACGCCCAAACTCATGGGGTTTTCTCCTAAGCCAACTCGAAGAAAGGGGTATTCTATTTCTCAGTCCTGAAGATATGCAAGAGGCAAAGAAATCTATGATAGAAAAAGGTATTAAAGCTGAGGATGTTAAGAATTTACCACCTATTGAAGAAATACATGGTCTTGATAACCCGACATAGGTAGTAAAGGTAAATTCTCTCTATAGATTTGATGAAGGCGATATTCCTCTTTATAAGTCTACTAGCCAATGCTTGGATGAGTTTGATAATTTTATTGTTAAACAAGAAAACTTCAATGCTTATGTTGGTAGACAATTGAAACATAATGCTTATATGATTGAACACTTGAGTGATTATATGTCTAGAGTTAAAGGTGAACTTAAACTCATTAGTAAACATGCTTCTATGGTTACCAGTCAAGTAGAACAAGTGCTTAAGGCTCAAAATGATTTGCTCAATGAATTGAATAACAAGAAAAATGATAATGTTGTTAGAGTTATTACTAGAGGGGGTAAAATTACTCAGGAACCTTTGTATCCTGATGGTCATCCTAAGAGAATTGAGCAAGATTCTCAGAGAACTAATGTTGATGCACCTAGTCCTTCTAAAAATGAGAAAAAGAAAAATGATAGTACTTTGCATGCTTCTAGTGAACCTGTTGTTGATACACTTGAGAATCCCAATGATATTTCTATTTCTAATGCTGAAACTCAATCTGGTGATGAACATGAACCTAGTGATAATATTAATGATGATGTTCATGTTGATGCTCAACCTAGCAATAACAATGATGTAGAAATTGAACCTGTTGTTGATCTTGATAACCCACAGTCAAAGAATCAACGTTATGATAAGAGAGACATTGTTGCTAGGAAGCACGGTAAAGAAACAGAACCATGGGTTCAGAAACCCATGCCTTTTCCTCCTAAACCATCCAAGAAAAAGGATGATGAGGATTTTGAGCGCTTTGCTGAAATGATTACACTACAAATAAAATACACTCCCGTGATGATACGTGTTTGCACAGTAGGTCACATTTTTTGTCATGCATGTACATCGATGACGATTTTATGACAAAATCAAGATAGTCATACCAGTGCTGTCGTAGAAGTGTTCCATGACATTACCAAAATTATCATCACGGAAGTGTGTCGGTGTACTAGAGTAGGGGTACCCTAGTATCCCGAACTCGTGCACGGGCAGTTGCAGCACCCCGCGGCAAGGCTTGCCTAGTGACCGCCAAGGTCCTCCGCGGTTCCTTTGGAGCCATTCAAGAACAAAGTACTCAAGTCAAGGAGACAAGGCCCCGGCAAGAGGAGCTTGTCGGGAAGGCCACTCAAGGCACGCAGAAGACAAGACCCGGCAAGAGGAGCTTGCGGGAAGGCTCGATGACGACAAGCTCCCGAAGCGACAAGGATTCAGCAGCGGCGAGCAACCACTCTTCATCTCGCTCCGGCTCATCCACCAGCGTGTCGCCATGGGACCATTCGGTAGCGCGTGTCAAGAAAACTGTCTTGACCAGCGAGAGCAGCGATGGCGGTCTTGACAAGATTGCCATCGTGGCGGCGGTGGCGCTCTGATGGTCCTGTTGCCTTGTTTAGGCGACATGGATGGGCATTTAATGCTTTTGTCCCTTGCCGTCGAGTTAGGTAGAATACAACGTACAAAGTAGCTGTACCAACCGCAGCTTACTTTCCCGTTTTTGCCCTTGTCTACGTTGCCACCTGTTGGTGACCCCTTGTGCATATAAAAGGAGGCCCATGCGCAACGTAGAGGGGGTTTGACTCATTCGAAACCAGAGACACTCAAGCTAGGTTTTGTAGCTCTCATTGCTCCCTAGCAAGAACACAATACAATCAGACAAGCAGCAGTAGGAGTATTATCTCTCCGGAGAGCTCCGAAGCTGGGTAAACTGCTCGTGTGCTTCACCTCGATCTGCCCGTCGTGCAATCTCCGCCTCCCACCGAATCGAAAGGGGTCCGGTCCGCCGGAACCCATAGGTGTTCGTGGGTACAATCAGCTTCCCCGACATCTTTGGCGCGCCAGGTAGGGGGCGTCGAGGCTGTGTGAACCTGATCCGGCGTTCACACGAGCGACATCTTCATCATCTTCATCGACATGCCACCGAAGAAGAAGGCTTGGCGGCGGCGAGCCGTCGCGTCAAACCCACCACCCGGAGCTGGCGAGTGGTGGGGAAGGCGCCGGCGGAAGAACGAGCATTGACGAGGAGCCCATGGCGCTGCCAAGTCCAAGGACAAGGCGCGCAGACCTCGGCGTCCGTACACGTCCCGCGCCCATCTCAGGAGATGCGGGACCGACAGCGTCATGGTATTTATAGTACCATATGTTCGTTGGATCAAGACCGAGCTGGAGGATCGCGAGGCCCTCAAGACCAGCGTGCCGCCGACATCTTGCACGAAGCGAAATCTGAGTCGCTGGGCGGATGCTGCTCCTTCTAACATAGTTAGAAGTCGAGCATATCCGTTCCTCGCACCGTTCACCACTGCCACCCACCACTCCAGCGGAAGCTTTGGCGAGAGCTCAACGCTTATAGACTACCCTCCAGCGGCGAGACAAAATCGGCGAATGGAGGCCACCATCGAGTCTCATCGGCTTTGCCAGCGGCGCTCCCGCGACAACCAAGCACATCACAGCGCGGCAAGGCGACAAAACACGAGCGGTGGCGGCAGACGGTGGGGCGCAACCACCATGCACTCTCCACCCGAAGGCCAAGATCGCCGACTCGTCGGATCCACCTCGGCAGCGACTCCACGGCGTCGTCGGATCCACCAGGCTCGTCGCGACCAGCGCCAAGTTCTTCACGACGACAACGAAGGCGCTTTCGAACTGCGCATCGGCGGCTGAAGGGAAGCGCGCGTCAATCCGACCAGCGGCTGGGCCCTCTGTCGACATGCATGCGCCCGAAGAACGAGCGACTTGCCCGTCTGTGATAGGTTGCCTGCGTTCACTCGTGAGCTGCGGCAAGTCGATGGCCCAGCAAGAAGAATTTCAAGCCGGCGTGCGGAGAAATACGATGGCGGGGCGCACCCGTCGGAGTTCCTCGGCATCTACACCATTGCGGTGCAAGCTGCGGGGGTGAGGCGACAAGATCCTCGCCAACTACTTCCCGGCGGTGCTCAAGCCCAATGTCGGATCTTGGCTCATGCACTTGCCGGACAGCTCCATATCTTCTTGGGCAGATCTATGCCATCGGTTTATCGGCGCCTTCACGGTGACACAAGCCTCATGGCGAAAGCGACCTTCATCGCTGCGCCCGGAAGGAAGGAGAGTCCTGCGCAAGTTCATCGAGAGATTCAGCCGTGTGCACTACAACATCCCGGATGTCCACCACGCCTTGATGATCAGTAGCGTTTCATCAAAAGCGTCTGGAACCGCGGGATGAGGAAGAGATGGCGATGTGCAAAGTCAAAAACGTCGATGAGCTGTATGCCTTGGCGACAAGTGTGCGCGTCTTGAGGAAGGAAAGACTCGGGAGAGAATGCGAAGCGGGATCGATAGTGAAGAGATTGTCCGGCAAGGAAGAGCGGCGGAATAACGAAAGAAGAAAGGCAAGGGCGTGCTGGTTGTCGAGCAGTCCGGCAGCGGGCGACGCCAAGAAAGCTAAGGTTGGTAGCTCCGGCAAGGAGGTTGCCTGGCGTAAACTGCCGGTGTGGTGGCCGCCGACAAGCGGACAGCTCAACAAGCGATCTTTATAAGATCCATCGCACCAAGGGCCATGACCTCGAGCTGCAAGAAGGTCGAACAGCTTGTTGAACAGCGAAGGCTGAAATCTGGCGGCGCGACAAGGAGAAAACCCAGGAAGGTCTTTGGGGAAGTTAGCAAAGCGACCGGCGGGGAGGGGCCTTGCGGCAAGGCCAAGCAGCGGAAGAGACAGACCTCCCGCGGCGCGACAAAGATGAAAACGGCGACAACGATGAAGATATGGAAGGCAGCGAGACCGATGAGCAGGAGTTTGAGAAAGCCCAGAGGTCCCTCTGCGTTGTGGCGGTGCCTCTCGCATACTTCACACCGCCAACTCAAGCGGTGGATCACGGAAATTAATGCAGCGAGAACCATCCGTAGAGTCCATAAGCCTCTGAAATGGTCCGGCCGCCTATCATCTTTGATATTGAGGACCACCTGATCGCATAACTGCGGTCGGGTGCTTGCCAATATTGGTCTCACCAACTATCCGCAACCTCAAGGTCACCAAGATGCTAGTTGGCGGCGGGGCGGCTTAAACCTGATCTCGTCGCGGTGCTCCGAAGCTTGGATCCACGACAGCGAGCTCGAAGAGGCGGCACATTCAAGGAATTAATCCGGGAAGGAGCAAGCGAAGGGAAGATCACGTTGCCGGTAACATTTGGCAACGAGCTAAACTTCAGGACTGAGAGGGTCACATTCGACGTTGCTGATTTCCCATTGCCTTATAATGGGATACTTGGCCGTCCAGCACTCGCCAAGTTCATGGCAGCCTCTCATTATGCATACAACTTGCTCAAGATGCCCGGCCCGATAAGTGTCATTTCTGTCCCTAGCGACAAGAAGGATGCTCTTATCTGCGCCGACAAAATCTACCGGGAAGCGACGGCGATCACGGATAACAAGTCACTTGCCGCTGAAGCTCCGGGGAAAGAAAAAGCTCAAGTCGGCAAAAGCTCGATGCCCACTCCGCAGCGCACCTCCTCGGTGCTGCGCTACCGTCGAGGACGCACCATCGAGCTCCACGGCAAGTGTAAGAAGGCGATGGCGGCTCGAGAGACTAAGAAGGTGTCCGCCAAGGAGGGCGGCACTGGTGGTACCTTCACCATCGGTGCCACGCTTGACCCTAAATAGGAAAGCGGCTCGTTGCTTTCTCTGAGGCGAGCGTCGGCGTGTTTGCATGGCAACCGTCGACATCCCGGTGTTCCGGAAAGTAATTGAGCACCATCTCGCTGTCTGTCCTCATGCGTGACCCGTCGAGCGAAAGTCGAGAAGCAGGCGTTGGGCGCCAAAATTCATAGCGAAGAGATCAAGAAATTGGAAGCGGCGGGCCTTGTCGGAGGTGCTCCATCCTACGTGGTTGGCCAATCCTGTAGTTATGCATAAGGCAAATGGGAAATGGAGACTTTGTATCGACTTCACGGATGTTAATAAAGCTTGTCCCAAAGACCCATTTCCTTTGCAGCGTATTGATCAGTTATTGACTCCACGGCTGGATGTGATTTGCTTTCATTTCTTGATGCATACTCGAGATATCATCGGATCTTCATGGCGAAGAGGATGAAGAAAACCGCATTCATTACCCCATGTGGCACATCTGTTTTTATGCGGATGCCTTTCGGATTAAAGAATGCGGTTCAACATTTGCAAGAGTAGTCCATCACGCTTTTGAGCGCAAATACACGAAATGTGGAAGCCTATATGGATGACATAGTGGTCAAAAGCAAGGACAGGGCAACTCTGATTCAAGATTTGGATGAAACCTTTGCAAATCTGGGCAAGATCAACCTCAAGCTCAATCCCGATAAGTGCGTGTTTGGAGTTCCCTCCGGCAAGCTTCTCGGGTTCTTCGTGTCTCAGAGGGGAATTGAAGCCAATCCCGACAAGATCAAGGCCATTGAGCAGATTGAAGCACCCAAAGCGCGTCAAGGATGTACGAAGACTACGCGGTTGCGTTCTGCTCTCGATAGGTTTATCTCTGGGTCTGCTGGCGGCATACGCCATTTTCAAAATTTTGAAAAAGGCGGGTCCAATGAAATGGACTCGGAAGCGGAGGCTGCGCTGCGAGACTTGAAGAATACCTATCCTCCTCCGATGCTTATGCACCTAAGACACAAGAGAAGTTGCTGCTATATTTAGCGGCAACCAATCAAAATAGTTAGTGCTGCGTTAGTAGCGGAGAGGGAGGCGGATGATGGTGGCGACCATGGCGAATGCATCCAGCGACAAGCGAGGGCTTCACCGACAAGCTCTGGTCCCGACAAGGATGGATCTGCTTGCAGAGCATGAAGATCTGAGAAAGGATGGTGCGGCGCCCGGTTTACTTTGTCGGTTCCCTTCTGCGGGGGCTAGGTCGAGGTACTACGGTGTGCGAAGTTGCTTTCGGCCTCCTCATGGCCTCGAGAAAGCTGCGCCATTACTTCCAAGCACATGAGATCACGATCGTCACTCGCTTTCCGCTGAAGAGGATCTTGCAAAATCCGGAAGCAGCAGGCGGGATTGTCGGTGGGCCTTTGGAACTGTCAAGCTTTGGCCTCAAGTTTGAAAGCACTTCAACTATCAAAAGCGAGCATTGGCGAGTTCATAGCAGAATGGGCGCCAACACAAGGCGAAGAAATCCTAAAGCGAGCATCCCGTCAAGGAAGCAAGCAAAAAGTGGCTGATGTACTTTGGCGGTGCCTTCTCGCTGCAAAGCGGCGGTGCGGCGTGCTACTTGTCGCACCACGGAGAGCACCTCAAGTACATATTCGGATGCACTTTCCCATGGAGCAAACAACGAACAATCTGCGAGTATGAAGGTTTGCTTGCGGTCTCGAGATCATAGCGGACCTTGGGATTAAGAAGCTCGTTGTCGGGGGTGATTCACAGCTTGTCGTCCGCCAAGTGAACAAGGATTATCGAGTCCGTTGATGGAAGCTTATGTTGATGAAGTGAGGAGGCTAGAAGAGCACTTTGTGGCCTACAATTGGAACATGTTCAAGAGCTCGAGCGACATTCTTGATGGCCTGTCGAAGTCGCCGCACTTAAGTTACACATGGAACCAGGGATCTTCGTGCTCAAGCTGACTCAACCAAGCTGTAGCACCATCAGCTGGGCAGAACAAGAAGAGGAAGTTGGTTTCGGTGACTACTTTCGGCGGAGCTCCACAAAGCCGCCGCTAAGAAGGCCCCCAAGATCAACGTCGACATTGTTGAGGAGCAGTCTGCTCCGACAAGCCTAAGGGTTTGTTTTGTTGAAGCGAGGCGCTCCCGACAAGTTTTGCTCCGGCAAGCTTGCGGGGATCATCAAGCTCGGCTGAGCCACGAGTTCTCGCCGTCGAAGCGGATGTCCCGCAGCAACAAATGTGCCTTTAGTCCTTGTTGTCGAGCATAGCTCCGGCATGGGCACAACAGATCGTCCATTTCCTTGAGACGGAGAACTACCGAAGAACAAGAAGAAGCGGAAAGAGTAGCCCGGCGGTCAAGTATGTACCAATTTAGCCGACAACATCACATGCGAGAAGAAGACTCAGCGGTGTGAAATTGAAGTGTATTCGCCGGGAAGATGGACCGAAGCTGTTGGCGAGAGATACGGAGGCATATGTGGTCACCACATTGGCGCAAAACACTTGCCGGCAAAGCTTTCCGGCAAGTTATTCGGCCGACAGCCCTCCGGGATGCAAGCGCACAAGTAACCAAGTGTGAAGCGTGCGGTTCCATTCCAGCGGATACACCAGCTCAAGCTCTCGGGCGATCCCTTTATCACGGCCATTTTGATGCAGGGGCTCGACATCCTCGGCCCCTTTCCCGAGCGGTCGGGGCTTTGAGTACTTATGCGTCGCCAATCGACAAGTTCACAAAGTGGCGGAAGTGGAAGCGATGAGAAGGTGACATCACGGTCAGCGATCAAGTTCTTGGTCGATTGTTTGCCGTTTGAGTTCCTAACAGAATCATCACCGACAGCGACACACAATTCCGCGAGCCGCACCTTCATGCGATGCGTCCAAGATCTTGGCGCCAAGGTCTGCTTTATTCATTGCTCATCAGAAGCAGCGGTCAAGCGGAGAGACAAGCGCTGAAGTGCTGCGAGGACTCAAGACCAGAACTTTGACGGGCTGCATAAGTCGCGGAAGAAAGCTGGATTGAGGAGCTGCGGTGGTTCTTTGGTCGATCGGGGCGGCGCCGTCGAGCCTTGGCGGACACCTTCGCTCTAGTCTATGGAAGCGAGGCAGTTCTCCCCACGGAACTTCGTATCACGGGTCACCTCGAGTGCTCGCTTATGATGAGCTCGAGCAAGAGCAGCTGCGACAAGATGGCGCGCTGCTCCTTGAGAAGACCGTCTTGAGGCGCATTTGTCGAGCTGCTCGTTACCAGCAAGCTTTGCGTCGCTACCATAGCCGCAAAGTTAGTGCGAAAGTCTCGAGGAGGCGACCTTGTTCTTGGTAGCGTTCAGTCCGCCAAGAATTCCAACAAGTTGGCCTTGAAGTGGGAAGGCCCTTATCGGGTGAGGAGCGAGTCACTAGGCTGGCGCTGTCCGCCTTGAGACCGAAGATGGCATTCGGTGAGCAACTCACGGAATATTGAGCATCTTCGTAAGTTTTACCCATAGAGGCGCGATTCGGAACCTGTTAAGCAACCACCTTTAACCAAATCTTGCCCATGTTGCATGTAATCCTTTGTACAAAGCGAGCGCGAACCCGATGCATCGATAAAGCTCATGTGCTCCGCACATCTTGTCAATTTCGTGCATTTTTCTTTTTACTTTGCATGTATTATCTGACACTTTGTGCAGCACCTATTCCGGTAAGCAATAACGAGCCGCAGGGCTCCATATCTTTATTTTCTCTTCTTTCTCATTCTCAAAGAAAAGAAGGTTCCCTCGCCCACAAGTTTGCCAGGGGGGAAGGAGAAGAAGATAATGTTGTGGACCAAGCGTAGCTCGAAGAAATTTTGCCTTACCGGGAAGCAAACGACAGAAAAGCTAAGTTGCCAAAGTTTGAGCAGTCTGTTTTAAATTTTTAAGTTATCTTCCTTGAACGACCGTGCTTTGTATGAAAAACCTGTGCGCGAAGGAACCAACTCGTAGCTAGTTTGCACCCTTACTTTGTTTCGAGTCCGCTCAACAACTTAAGTGAGCTGCAACTAGTCGCGACAAGGTTGCTTGTCGGGCGACACCGCCAGACAGTGTGACGTTCCGCACTTTCGGCGCTTTCATGGCAAGGGTGCTTTCGCCCGACAAGTTCCCTAAAAGCGTGAGGCGAAACATACAAAGAAGGACCCAAGTAAAGGAAATAACATAGCAATTACTAACTGAAATAGATTTATATTACAAGATAGCTTGTCGCAGCTCTAATAAATTGTTCTCCTAACATGACCAGCGGCGACAAGGAAAAGATAAAGCAGGCGACCTAGTCTCGCGGTGCCATCGATCCTCTTGACCCGCTTACCCTGTCCACAATGGGTGCGACTAGGGCCTTAGCGCTTCAACGTCGGCGATCGGCGGCAAGGACTTGAGGGCGTTAAGCGAAGCTAATGCTGGATTGCGAAGGCCACCTTCATCGGCACCTTCGAAGAGCCCCTACACAGATTTGGCGCGACTCATCGGCCACTGCTTTGGGATCTCCTCCGGAGCATTGGAAGCCGCCTACGCCCTTGAAGAACAGGCTGAGCTTGGCGCTGGGTTGGAGATGCTCGTCGGAGGTGCCGAGATCCACCATCCCCAACTCCATCGGCTCCTTGTCGATGGCGGCGGCGTGTTTACAAGACCCTCGGTCCGGTGCATCACGTTCTCTCTAAAGGTGTTATGGGCGGTTGTGGCATTAGCGACAGCTCCTCGTTAGCCTTGATCTTCTCCAGCAGACCCACTTCCGCCCCTTGGCGCCGTCCGGCGTCTCCATCAAGGTGGTCGGCTTCAGCTCAAGATCTGCCTTGGAGTCCTTGGCGGCGTCGAGCTCTTTGATCCTCTCGGCGAGACGGCCTGCAACTTCGCCAAGAGTGTAGGCGTCCTTCTCGTGGCGTGCTTCAGCGCAGCGAGCTCCTCGCCGCTCTTACGGAGGTTGGCCTCCGGCTCGTCTGCTTGTCTCCAACTCTTTCTTGGCGGCCTCGGCAGCTGCGGCAGCATCTTTGCTTCCTTGAGAGCTCCGCCAATTGATTGCTGTATGTAAGCTCTTCTTCATAGCTGTCAAGGTTGATCTTCCGCTCGCCAACTTCGCCTTCTTGCGTAGATAGCTTCTCGGCAGCTAGCTGCTGCTCCTCGACCTCAGCCTTCTCGGAATGAAGGCTGTGCACTCTTCAGTGAGTCGCTCCCGCTCTTACGCTTCGTTCCGGAGAGCTTCTTGGTTGGCGCCCGGAGCTCTTGCAGCGCTTCTCCATATCTGCTCCGCCCTTGCGACAAAGCGCTTCCGGGATTCCAGCCTGGCTTGTCGGTAGCGATGAAGCGACAGTAGCTTCCGCAACAGCTGCTTCTCTTCAGACTCGCCGCTGCGCTGCTTGGCGCGTCGACCAGCGACAACCAATGAAAGCGAGCAGCTCTTCGTCGAAGGTTTCTCCCTCGACCGGTGCCACAGGGCTCGACACCCGGGGAGCTTGATGAAACGCCATCTCCAGCCTTCAAGTAGGCGCCGGGCTGGGGCTCCTCGGAGCCTGGCGCTGCGGCAGCGGCGGAGGGATCGGCGGTCGGTGTAGCGCCTGGCGCTCCTGCGGCCTCAGGGTCGTCAGTACGATCGCCGGACCCCTCGCCGGCTTCTGTGGCGGCAACCTTGGCGGCCTCTTCAACGGCGGGCTCGTCCGCGCCGTGTCCCTCCTCGGCGACGGCGGCGTCATCAATGTTGCCGCGCGCGTCCTCCTCGCCGGCGACCTCAATCTCCATCGGCTCCGCGGCGGGTGGATCTGACAACAAGGAAAAGAAAGAAAAGTCAAGCAAAATATCCAAAAATAAGAATTGGAAGAAGAAAAACCACAAGGGCAGCTTACAGGCAAGAGGCTTACCTGCGATGGGATCTGCCGCTTGGTCTCGACCCTTTGGAGGGTCGGCGGTGCCGTCTCTTGCTTGGAGGCCGTCCCTTGCGGAGAAGCCTCCCTTGCGGAGGGCACTCCCTTGCGGGGATCTTCCCTTGGCGGCGTAGTTGAAGCAGATGGCATGTCGAGGAGCGGCCTCGGGACACTCTGGCGGGGCTGCTCTGCTTCTACACAAATCAGCGATCGGATATCGGCAAATAAGAGCACCCATGTCGCCTAACATAAAAAGTGAATCATGTACTTACTGTTGGGGCTGCTTTGTGGAAGGTGCCGGGTCCGGCAAGGGGTCTCGAGCCGCGTCTCTGTTGCCATGGGGGATGGTCCTCGATGGCGACCACGGGGTCTTAGCTCTCTTGAAGCTCTACGGGCCAGCGTCACGAAAAGGAAAGAGTTCAGAATGAAGCAAGTCAGATACAAGACAAAACAACAAATTGAAGAATTATTAATATAGCGACAAGATCTTACTCTTCTTCTTCCTCGGAGCTGAGCGCGGAAAAGTCGAATTCAGTCCGCCTCCGGTGCGGCGAGCTGGAAAAGTAGGCTCCCTCGGGCGCTTGGTGGGTGCGAGCCGTGGTCCCGAAGGCCCGCTCCGATTCTTTGTGGCGGCGTGGCGCTCCAGCGGCTTGATGCTTGCCTTGATGGAAGCGCGTCATGTGCGCGCGACGGCTGTTAGCCCGTCTGCCGCCCGCCACTTCCCGGTCTCATGGGCGCCTTCTTGAGTGGAGATGTGGGATCCGCTCACGGCAAGCTACGAAGGTGGGAGGCGTCCCCGGCGAGCTCGTTCGGCTCAACTTGAGCTCGGCCTGCTCCTCCGCGCCGGCAAGCTCCTCTCGATCGGCAAGGCTTGCCGCCTCTGCTGCCTCCGCCTCCTCCACGATAAATCCAAATTAGCCCGGTAGCGGCTGCTGCTGCCGCCTCCTCAACCTCGTGGCAATCGTTGCATCTCTTCGCCGGTGGTGTCACGGGTGAGGCTCTTACGCTTTCGTCGGGCGGATTGGCACTTCTTCGGCTGTCGAAGAACTGCTGCAGCGTCATCGGCGGGCTCTTGCCAAGATGGGGCGATTCCATAGGAATCACTGGCAGCATCATCGCCACGGATCGTCGGCGAAGAGTTGTTGCATAAAGGCGACTCCCTTGGCAACATGAACCACTCGGGGTGGTCGGTGCGATGCTTGAACAGCTCGGCGACATCGCATCCAGCTCCAAGGCGGTGAAATTCGGTTGAGTCCGGGCGCAGCCTCGCAGATGTCCGCCGCATTTTGGAACTCCCAAGCAGGTCTCCTCCTCTCCTGCAAGGGAAGCGTCTGATGTGAAGAAATCTGCGCCAGCGGCGCCTCTGATGAGTCCGGCATGCACGGCGCAAGATCCGGGTCACAGCAATCTTCAACCTAGCATCTTCCGGTGCCAAGTTGCTCCAATCGTTGCAGCGCACTATTGGAGTTTGGCGCTGGGCGATGAAAACTGCGGGTTCTCCTCAATGATCCAACACCAATCGGCTCTCCACTCCTCCCACTTGCTGCGGAGCTCTCCTTCGAGATAGGCTTCTTTTTGCCGATCCACGGAGATCCAAGCAATCCCTCCGGCAAGTGGCTCTCCTCTCTCGGCGGGGCATGAAGAAGTGGCGGAAGAGTGCTACGTTTGGATGGACTCCGACAAAGTTTTCGCAAAGGTGTGCGAAAACTGCCATAGTCGAGACATCATTGGGGTGAAATCAAGGAGGCGAAGCCGTAGGTATTCATGATATCGCGAAGAATTCAGAAAAGGCGGGCGAGCCCGCAATAGAAAAGAGCTTGAAGAAGGGTACCGCTCGAAACCAACTCTGATCACGGTGAGAGTACCCTCGTCGCGGATGCGCCGCGTCTCCGTCGACCGAGCGAGGTAGTAGCCCTCCTCGGCTCCTTTGCGTCGGTGGGGTGAAGGTGGCCTGCTCCTTCGCGGCGCCCATGAGCACTCTGCGCCTCGGCGACTTCCGCCCTTCCCTTGTCGGCTTTGAGCCATGGCGGAGGTGGTGGAGAGACCGGCGGCGTTGATGGCGCTGGTGGCGATGGGGAGCGGGCGTCGCTCTCTTCGAGACTAGAGAAGAAGGGGGGCGGCGGTGGTTTCGAGATGGGACAGCAAATGGCGAGGTGGGCGACCTGCCCTGTTTCCCCTGTTTATAAGGAGGGAGAGGCGGACGTTCGCTTTTCAATTAAAAAACCCCACGATCTCCCCACGGCGCGCGATCGGCGCGTCTGTTAAATGGGGGCGTGGTGGTCCGGAAGCGAAACGGCGTGATCTGGGCAGCGCGTGCCCGTGCCTTTTTTGGGCCTGGCCCATGAGCTCGGCGCCGTGTGTAAGCCCGAGCCGAGGCTCTGCCGGTGTACTAGGTAGGGTACCCTAGTATCCCGAACTTCGTGCCTGGCGATTCAACACCAGCGGAAAAGCTTGCCTAGTGACCGCCAAGGTCCTCAGCGGTTCCTTTGGAGCCATTCAAGAACAAAGTACTCAAGTCAAGGAGACAAGGCCCGGCAAGAGGAGCTTGCCGGAAGGCCCTCAAGGCACGCGAAGACAAGACCCGGCAAGAGGAGCTTGCGGGAAGGCTCGATGGCGACAAGCTCCCGAAGCGACAAGGATTCATCCGCGGCAAAGCGCTTCTTTGTGGCGAGCAACCACTCTTCATCTCGCTCCAGCTCATCCACCAGCGTGTCGCCATGGGACCATTCGGTAGCGCGTGTCAAACTGTCTTGACGGCCGGGAGAAAGCGATGGTAAGCGGCGACAAGATTGCCATCGTGGCGGCGGTGGCGCTCTGACGGTCCTGTTGCCTTTGTTTAGGTGACATGGGCGGGCATTTAATGCTTTGTCCCTTGCCGTCGAGTTAGGTAGAATACAACATACAAAGTAGCTGTACCAACGCAGCTTACTTTCCCGTTTTGCCCTTGTCTACGTTGCCACTGTTGGTGACCCCTTAAGCATATAAAAGGAGGCCCATGCATAGCGTGGGGGTTCGACTCATTGAAACCGGAGACACTCAAGCTAGGTTTTGTAGCTCTCATTGCTCCCTAGCAAGAACACAATACAATCGGACAAGCGGCGATAGGAGTATTATCTCTCCGGAGAGCTCGAAGCTGGGTAAACTGCTGTGTGCCGCCTCGATCTGCCCTTCGTGCAATCTCCGCCTCCCACCGAACCGAAAGGGGTCCGGTCCGCCGGCCCCCATAGGTGTTCATGGGTACAATCAGCTTCCCCACAAAGTGTCCACTTCCATGACGATAAATCGCACGTCATAGAAGTGCTTTCGTCAAGGGTGACCGACACGTGGCATCCACCGTAACGGAACACTGTTAAGCTATTGGGTCCGGTTTTGGATTCGATAACCCGTTAACAGCCCCGACCAATGGGGATTTTCCACGTGTAAAATCATCATTGGCTGGAGGAAACACGTGTCGGCTCACCGTGGGGCGGATGTCATCCACTCATTGGATCCATAGGCGCCTATGATCGTCAACCGTGGCACAACCCAAGAGGCCCATTCCTATGAAAAGGTCGGCCCATTTGACTTGGTTAAAGGTGGCGGGCGGCCCTGAAAGCTTTGTTAGCAGTGCGTTAGCATATAGCCCATTTACGACCCGCTAACCCGGGGCCGTTCGACTTCTCTGAATTAGGCCCGATGCAGTCATCGGGCCATCAATATGATTCCAGCCCGTTTTAACTTCCGGCCCATGTATGGCCCATGACGTCTTTCAGCCCATATGAGGCCCTTTGTAACTCTTGGCCCATTAACGGCCCGTGGTGAAACTACCCCGTAATGAAGAGTGTATCACTTTAGACCCATTAACGGCCCATTATTCCATTGGGCCGTTTCCAGCCCATTTTATCTTTCAGCCTTCTCAGGGCCCATTTATTCTTGGGCTCATTTCCTGTATTGGCTTACTTATGACCCGTTACTGTCATTTTCTGCTTGTGGGCTAAATTCAGCCCGTGGTTACAGTCGGCCCGTTTGTGGCCCGTTAATACTTGGGCCGTTTTCATGTAAAAAAACCCGTTGGGCTGTTTTCATAGAGTTATCAAATACGGCCTATTAACGATCCATTATGGTCCATGAATAGTATGGCCCATGATTGGCGAAATGATGATACGCCCCGTAGAAGGGCCATGGATCCTACGGCCCGTAAAAGGCCCATGGGTCGTATGGCCCATAGAAGGCCCATGGATCCTACGGCCCGTATAGAAGGCCAATGGATCCTACGGCCCGTAGATGGCCCATGGATCATACGGCCCGCGGGAGGCCCATGGTTACAATAGTCCGTGTGTTGCCATGATTATTTTGTCCTAGTTTCCAAAAATAGGTTATTGTGGCCACTAGAAAAACACAGAAATAGAACTGAAGTGACTACAGGCAAACAACTAAACAAGACAATAAGGAAATAAATAAGCAAGCAATTAATGCTAGCCTATTACCGCTATTACACATGTTACATCCTCTGGGCATCAAAGTTAGCCACCGATTGCAAATATAGGGAACAAAGCAGCATATTACATACCTTTGGTCGTCAAAATTGGCCACCGATGCAAATAAGCAGCGACAAAACACAAACATAACTTGAACAACGGAAGAGCTCAAGAAACATTATCACAGGTATCCACCATGCTGGCAATAAGCAGCAAGCTTATTAGCTTTGTCTGTTGGCGCTAAAATCCTCCAACGCTTGTTGTTGCACGGAAAGTATGCATCTAAGCGCTCCGGGGACTTCCATGAGTCCTTCCGCTTCTTGTCGCATGACCACGGTGATCGATGTCTTTCAACTTGTAGTTGAGACTCAAGAAACCGAACTGATTGAGACGGTGAGTTTGAATAGCTGGTGCAAGCGGTAGTGGCGATAACTTTCGAACACTAAACCAGGGACGGGACTTTGGGGTTGTCTCCTTGTCTTCAAGATAGTCTTCTTTAGATGTTTTATACGCTCTGTTGGAGACCAACAAGGATGTGTCACTATCCCGAACCTTATCTTCATTACTTCCTTTACCATTGCTTAATAAGGCACTCTTCCCCAATATTATATACGCATTCTAAAAGAAGAAAAGCGGACACATAACAGGTTTAGCATGTACTAGTATATGAAACTCATTTGATTGCACAGTTCATTAGTAAGGTGGACAGGATTAAACTACCAAGTCTTCTATTGCCAAGTAGTAGTACATAATAAAAGCATCAAACAAACATATACCTATGTCCTATGGTCACTGCATTGTCTTGCCAAATCAAAATAGAGACACGGTTCAAATCATATCGATTTAAGACAAAGCAGCGGTGAAAGAATACAAAGCGTGGGAAACTACACGACACAACAAGATTTCAGATGGGTACCACGGGTCTACATGTACAACAACACTATTGGCTTTGTTGTGATGCTAGTAATGTGCATGATATGAGAAGTCAACTGTATACACAATTGAAATTGAAATCAACAGAGTTATTGATAAGAGCAAACCTGTTAAAGAAACATGCGTGAACATACCTGCTGTGCCATTGGAGTTTCGATTGGATCCTTCAATTTAAAAATAAGTTTGTATGAGTAAATACAGTGATATAAGAGCAAAGCAGTATGCACAATAGCAATCATAGTTAAAAAAGGCGCACCTAAGCAAGCGCTTAAGCGCGCCTAGGCTCTAGGCGTTGGCAAAACACATTGCGCATAACTATGCTTAATCTGTGCATAATTGCGCATAAGCATGCGCTTTGGTCAGTAAAGCGCAAGGCGGCGCAAAACACACAATTAACGCCTAGTGCTTTTTTGAACTATGATAGCAATGGAATCTTAAATTAGAACAGTTGTTCTTCAGGTTTAGGCACTTGTTCTACATGAGCAGTCTGATGAGATGCAAGAATATAGTACTTAAAAATAGAAAAGGAGCTCATAGACCTCACCACATTCTTGGTTCGGGACGATCTGAACAAAGCGTTCCCGATCATCGTCTAGTAAATGTGTCTCGGGGAGAGCGTAAGGGAATTTGATGAGTTTCTTTGCGGTGAAGTACATTTTCTTGGTGATTCGATCTGCCACCAAGCATTCTTGAATATAGCGAGGTATTAGCACAGTTACCTCATCGAGTTTCAAATCGGTCCTTCTCTATAGAAAAAGCGGGAAAATTTGTTGTATTATAACCATCATGGAGGTAGGATGTATGGGACAAAGCAAAGTAATTGCCATGAATAACATTACTTACACATAACTCTGGACAAACACACTGCAATGGCATTTTCCTTCATCTTGATATAATATTTCCAAGATGGGAAGATACGCACATATGATTTAACAACATCAAATCGATAGATGCTAAACTACGACTAGTTGGTTGTGCTTCGTCCACGAGGAATAAGCGTACTAACTGGTGGAGTTAGGGGTTAAATCGTGGTAATCTTGGCCCTTTGGGCCTTTGGAGCTGCCTTACTAACTGCTCTTGTTTGGGAGCTCTTTGGTGGGGATGGTCTTTGTGTCAACAGAGGCTGGGTTACTATCTGCTTTGGGGTTGGGGTTAGATTGGGTGAAGCTAGTTCTCTGTCCATCGCATGTAGGGGTACAATTCTGAGAGTTTGGGTTATGTGTGGAAGGGCTGGTTCTGTGCATGTACAACCGGGTGCTATCTCCACCAAGAGGTAGCACTGTTTTATTGAAGACCGTGTTTTAGTCCGTTGAATCTTGGCATCACCGCTCCAATTCAAATGGCTGATAAGCAGGAAACATAGTTGAATGTCTGACATTGTATGAGAGATAGATGCAATAGATAGTGTGGAAAAAAGAGGGCATGAAATAGTTGACATGTATATTGTTTAACTAAAAAGGATAGCATCACATAATTTCACATGTATGATGTCTATCTAAACTGGATAGCATAGCATGACATAATTCAAAGATATGATGACTAACTAAACATGATGGCATGAGATAATTATATGATGTCTTTAGCAAACAGGTTCGCATGACATAATTCACATACATGTTATGTTAGTAATCAGGATCGCATGATTTAATTCACATATGTGAGTTATATGCTAAGCAGAGGGCATTTGCATATATGATGTCTGAACTAAGAACATGGTGTTGAATATTGTGTATAGGATGTCTAAACTATGCAATGCAAGACACCATTAGCATGATATGAGCAGTATAACCATGCCAAGTTAGAGCATACACCTCGGTGGGGGAATAGGACTGGTCATCTGTCTCTGAATCCATCTCTGAGGAGCTATCGGGAGCTAGCAAGAGATCTGCTTCGACAGGTAGCACTATCTGCTCTGAAGACCTTGCTTTCACTCCAGATTTTCCATCACCCACTCAAATGGCTGATTCACAGGAAGAGTAGTTTAATGTACAAACATTGTCGACAAATGGAAATGTAATGAAGAAAAGGACGGGCAAGATATCATTCAAATATATGATGCCTGGTTTAACAGGATGGCATTGCATATTTCACATATATTATGGCTGGCTAAAAGACATGAGACTGCATAATTCCCATATCTCCACTATTATTAAACAATCAAACAAGAGCTTTTTTTCATGCACCCCGTTAAGTGTACACCGGTTAATCAACACCATCTGATTATCTAAATCAATGAAATCTAACAGATTGGATTAATCTGATGAGTTATTAGGGGTGCAGTTAGCAATTATAATAGGCTGACCACCACTCCACTGGCAGACGAAAACTTCCCTCCGTAAGTTTCTCTCTCAACCAGAAATCTCTCTCCCAAATAGATAAAGAAATCAACAATCAATCCCTAATTAATAGCAATGTCATTATAGCTAATGCTTGCAACCAGGGGTATGTGATCCATGCAAACCGGCTATTCCCGCATAAATTCCTCACCCAATCAACGCCTCCATAGTCTGCATGCGTTTGTTGTTACGGAGGATGAAGGACGCCTCGTCAGGGCGTGTGCTTGGGTGAGGGGTGGAACCCTTGCCGGCGGCGGGGTCGGCTGCTGCCATGCGGCGAGGTGGAGCAGGGTCAACGCGGCGGCTCAAGCGGTTGGGGACAGCGCCGCTGCTCGATGGAGAACGCCGGGGGCGGCAGCAGCTGGAGCTTGTGAACGGGAGACGAGAGGCTCACCGGAGGATGTGCCACCGCTAGTGTGTGAGGCGGCGCTTGGGCAGTGACGCCGCGATGGTCGTCCGGTGAGACAGCGAGCAACATGACGGGCGCGGGCGGCACGCTGCCAGGAGAAGATGAGGAGAATGAGGGGAGATGTGGAGGAAGCGGTCGTTGCCGGAGGCAGCGCCGGATGTGTCGGACCTTCCTTCGCCCATGGTCATTGCAGAATCTGCAGCCGCCCATGGGCCTTTCGAGATCGATCTGGGGAGGGCGAGGAGCTCTCGAGGGCCATCGGCGCTGGGAATGAATTGGATGCAGGCGGATCTGGTGATTCCATGAAGGTCGTGACTCTCTGTAGAGGAAAAAGAAAAAGAAACAAGAGGGAGAAAGAAGAGACAAATTCATGTATCCTCTCTTCTCCTTACTCTCTATACTGCTCCTCCTCCTCTAATCTTGTTGCCCCTTGCTAATCATAATCTCTTTCTGCTCTCCGCTGTTGCTCCTTCCCATCTACTCCTCTCTGAATCTCCCTTTGATGTGCTTCTCTGAACCCCAACCTGCTGCTGCTTCTTTTCTCCCTGCTACCCCACTGCTGCTACTTCTCTGAACCTTCACAGCTGCTACTCCTCTTCGACACTTGAAGCAACAACAAGGACTGGATTCTCTCTCTAAATTTTTTGTAAACTTGAGAAATTTATGTTCAGAATTATGCAATATCCAGATTTGAGGAGTGCTTGCAGTCAGTGATTGGTTCAGTTTCGTATTTGTAAATATAATGACACATTTTGTGTGTTCAAAAAACAGAGAAGCAATGTATATGTTAAGAAAGAGAAATATGGGATTTATCAACATGACAAGTTCTGCATCTATATGGGATCTATCAGCATGCCAGTGTGTAGGCGAGGATCTGCCCCTTTTTGAATTTTGCATGACAAGATCTGCGGCTATATGGGATTTCTTCATGACCATCAGCATGGATGTTCAGGTACGGATTTCCACCATCGACACTCAGAACAATATGTATGCATGCTGAGAACAGTTGTACAAAGATGTGTGTATCTATCATACAATTCTACCACTACATGCATGTATTTGTTTATGGATCATTCATAGTTGGCAAGTTTTTATGGTCTCTAGGCAAACTTAATGTAATTTCACATGAGACAGTCATCATGTGCAAAGACCTAAAGAACAATTGTTTGGATGGGCACGAGACGATTGCACTGAATGCTTGACACTGTATCAATTGTTAGACAAGAATAGTTATCCAAAGAAACTTTATGCCTGATCTGCTTGGAATATAGGAAGTATGTGTGCCTTCTGTCCTCTTATGAACCTACGCTTGTGAACAAAATATGTTCACTGCATTTTCAGCTACCTATATGCTTAGGAAGACACAACTTACATAGTTTAGTTTTTTTTTGTTTTTTAATTCTATTTAATAGATGCAGACCAACAAACAAGTTCGAATTATTTTACTATCATTTTTTACTGAGAATTGTTTGTCATTAATCTTTCTCCCTGTTGATTTATTTACCCCTTAGCATCTATCAACCATCATTGCCCGTGACCAGTCTCGCTTTCCCAAATGCACAAACATACAAAGTGTCTTGCTTGCACTGCATAATTTAGTTCCATTCAATGCCAGCACATGATCTTCTTACAGTATGTGAACAACAGACTGGAGTTTTATTCGTTGGGTTCATATGTGGCATTTGCTCATCTGATTTTCACTTAAATGATCTTCTTACATTATGTGAACAACATACTGGAATTTTATTCCTTCGGTCCATATGTGACATTTGCTCATTTGATTTTCAATTAAATTTGCGAGTGGGCTACTTTAGTTAGAATGCATTTAAAAAAAATGAAGGATCGTTCTAAGAGGTTAGTGTGGAATGAAACTTCCTAAAGAATGTAGTGCAAAAGAATTTGTAGAATTTTTTATAAGGTTAATTCATTCATATAATAAGAGTGCCTAGAAAAAAATCATATAGATTCAACCCTCTGAATTTTCAATGAAAATATTCTGGATCAAAGATACCCTAAGGTGGAATAGAAAGACTACCATGGCCACAATTATTATCAAAAGTGGTTGATGTTTGTTATGAACTATTTTGAATACAAATAATAGGAAATAGGCCAAACATTTACTAGACTCGGAGAGGATGTGGCGTGCAATGGTGTCCGATTTCTTAAATGGCTTGGTAAAAAAACTCACAAAAAGAGAAATAAGATTCAAAATAGATGTTTTATTGCAGATTATAATGCGTGCGTTGCACGTGCATGCTTACTAGTATGATATAGAAACTAAACAGGTGGCATTACAGAACATGTCTAAACTAAGCAGATGATATATACGATGCCAAAAGTAGGCACTGCAAGGCAACATATGCATGATATGACTAACATCATCATGCCAAGGTAGTGCAAACACCTTGGGGGTAAATAGCAGTGGCCAGCGGCGTATGAATCCGCCTCAGAACAGATATCTTCCTCTCGATTACAATCTGGAGAGGGGTGGGGAGGGTTTGCCATTGAAACCACCATGGAGCGATGTCTGCATGATATTGTATTGCCGTGCAAAACTCTTCTCTTTTTCTCTACATGTTCAACATGGTATGTACAATATCGACATGCATACGAAAAAATATGGTGAGATTATGTAAGGAGAGCATGCAGAAATTTAGAGTGATGGTAACAACGGTGGATGGATCCAAAAATAATGATATCGGGCTGATGATTGCTTTAATTTAATAAAAAGCAGATGATGATTTCTTTACTATTTGTTTCCCACCCAAGATGAACAACATAGGCATACCCTAGGTGAACGGATATTAGACAAAGATACTATTCATTGCTTCCTCGATATGTGCCCCACAACTAATTTAGAACTCAAGTTTGAACATTAATTTGGACCTGACTTGGAGTCAAGAGGTGAAACAGGACGATAAAGTAGCGGTAATTTTAAGCAATGCATAACATAGCGAGAAACAAAAGAGTGCGACCTCTCTTATGGACCCGTGCACTCCTGAGGTTCATCTGCTGACTCGATGATGGTGATGGCGTTGCGGTGGGTGCCGGCGGCAGGGAAGGAGATCTGAGGCAGCGAAAGACGGTCAGGAGTCATGATGTCTGGTTTGGTGGATGTTTCTGTCGATGGAGCAGCTCAGGTGAGGTGGACGACGTCGCGACAGGAGCAGGACAAACCACACAAAGTTCCTTGACACCTACACATGGCTGAAGTAATTACAGCAAGGGCTCATTTGTAGGATTGAAAGTATGTCTAGAGGGGGGGGGGTGATTAGACTACTTGACAAATAAAAACTTATCCTTTTCCCAATTTTAGTCTTTGGCAGATTTTAGCTATCGTAGCACAAGTCAAGCAATCTTAACACAATTCAAGCAAGCATGCAAAGAGTATATGAGCAGCGGAAAGTAAAGCATGCGACTTGCAAGAAATGTAAAGGGAAGGGTTTGGAGAATTCAAAGCGCAATTGGAACACGGATGTTTTGTCATGGTTCCGATAGGTAGTGCTATCGTACATCCACGTTGATGGAGACTTCAACCCATGAAGGGTAACAGATTCTTGAGTCCACGAAGGGCTCCACCCACGAAGGGTCCACGAAGAACCAACCTTGTCTATCCCACCATGGTAAATCGCCCACGAAGGACTTGCCTCACTAGCGGTAGATCTTCACGAGTAAGCGATCTCCTTGGCCTTACAAACTCCTTGGTTCAACTCCACAATCTTGTCGGAGGCTCCCAAGGGACACCTAGCCAATCTAGGAGACACCACTCTCCAAGAAGTAACAAACGGTGTGTTGATGATGAACTCCTTGCTCTTGTGCTTCAAATGATAGTCTCCCCAACACTCAACTCTCTCTCACAGGATTTGGATTTGGTGGAAAGAAGATTTGAGTGGAAAGCAACTTGGGGAAGGCTAGAGATTAAGATTCATATGGTAGGAATGGAATATCTTGGCCTCAACACAAGTATAGGTGGTTCTCTCTTAGAAAATGTGTATTGGAAGTGTAGGTTCATTCTGATGGCTCTCTCCACGAATGAAGAGTGGGTGGAGGGGTATATATAGCCTCCACACAAAATCTAACCGTTACACACAATTTACCAATCTCGGTGAGACCGAATTGAGAAACTTCGGTCGGACCGATTTAGCAAATCTAGTGACCGTTAGGATTTTGATTGGGACCGACATGCAACTCGGTAGGACCGATATGGTTAGGGTTAGGGCATAACGTAATGTCGGTGAGACCGATTACACAAACTTCGGTGAGATCGACTTTGGTAATAAGCTAACTAGAGAGTTGGTCGGGTAAACTTCGGTGGGACGGTTCGCTCATTTGGGTGGGACCAAAATGTTACGAAAGGAAGCAGAGAGTTTACATTGCAATCTCGGTGGGACCGATCGCTCATATCGGTGGGACGAAAACGTTACAAAGGAAGCAGAGATTACAATCCCATCTCGGTGAGACCGAGATCCCTATCGGTGAGACCGATTTGCCTAGGGTTTGTGGCGATGGCTATGACATACGAACTCGGTGGCACGGATAGAAAGAATCGGTAGGGCGAGTTGGACTTTGGGTTTAGGTCATATGTGGATGTGAGAAAGTAGTTGAGGGCTTTGGAGCATATCACTAAGCACTATGGAGCAAGAAACTCATTAAGCAACACCTCATCCCTCCTTGATAGTATTGGCTTTTCCTATAGACTCAATGTGATCTTGGATCACTAAAATATAAAATGTAGAGTCTTGAGCTTTTGAGCTTGAGCCAATCCTTTTATCCTTAGTATTTTGAGGGTCCACTTTCCTCATCAAGCCATGCCATTCATTGAGCTTTTCCTGAAATATTCATCTTGGAATAATGTTAGCTCAATGAGCTCTATGTTGTTAGGAATTACCAAAACCACCCGGGATAGTTGCACTTTCAATCTCCCCTTTTGGTAGCGATGACAACATATAGATCAAAACTTCGACAAATGATAATAAGAGTGAAAAACATTGTAAGCTTTGAAAAGTATGTGAAAAGCAAGAGCTCCCCCTAAATTTGTGCATAGTTTTAGATTTGCTTTGGACTGCAAATGCACAAGAAGTTAGGCTCATGGGTTACTCTTCCATGTCACATACATCTTGGTGGAGCGCTCAAAATGATAATAATTGAATACATGCACTCATCACCAAGCAAAGTGAATGATCATATAGAGATAAAAAGATAATGTCATCCAACAAGCATAAATGTAGCATATGATCAAACACATGATCATCCAAGTATCCTGAGACATAATGTATCTCAAACAAGCAAATAAAGTTCAACCACCAAAGCAAGAGAATAAAAGCAACACTCTCTCTCGAAGCATATGATCTATACATTTTCTCCCCTTTGGCAACAAGTTACCAAAAGTTCATAGAAAATGCATAGTACTAAATCGTCTCTCGGGCTTGATGTAGCGACTGACCCAAAATCGGTCAAATCTACGTATGCATACCATCCCAAGATCATCTTTGGTACTCACGGTACATCGATAAAGTAATCAAAGTTCAATCACACCTGAATATCATTAACGATTCTCATATAGAGTCTTTATTACAAGGGAATAAATTCGGCTCAAGGCCAACTCATGAGAAATAAACTAATAACACTGCAAGCGTCGAAGATAAAGCGAGTCCATCCGACTCAAAGGGCAATCGCCAAGCGCGGAGCGTAGCCTCACTCCTGATCGGAATATACCTCTGCAACATAAGACGTTGCAGCCATGTAGGTCAGCTTTTGGAATAAGCTGGCAAGTCATGAAGAACAACAATAATAAACTTACTATCACTATATGCATTTTTGGCTGTAGGGCTCTAAGTTTCATCATTTTGCGAAAAGCAAATTTTATCCTACTACAGTGGACTTGCTTGCAAATTACTACAATTGTTGGTAGTTATTGAGATGGTTCCGCCAACCAATATCTCATTCCCAAATTATTAAGTCATAAAATCCCTCAAATTAATTTATTAGTTTTAGTGTTGAGATATCCGAATACTTCCAAGTTCCAGAGGCTCAAATGTCCGTGAATCGGGACACGGCTAATCGATTAGATCTTTAACTCTGCGGAGGGTTGCACTTTCCCATAAGAATCATTCCCTCCTTTAAAGTCTTAGCACTTCATGGTGTTTGAAGGCGGGGCCAGATAAACGAGGGTCTTCCAAAGAGTTCTTGGCTCTGCCGTACCCATCAATCCTACCGTTCTTCTACATCTCGTAGTACCGTCCAGCCAGCGTCACTACTAGGGTCAACCCAGCCAGAGCCCATAATGGCTTGCGGCTGCAGTAAGCTTCGGTCATGGGGCATCCATCCTTCTCTTCGTGGCTGGGTGAAGCTTTCCGCAAGATGTCATGGCACTTCTCCATGCATCCCGCCACCAGGGGTTCTCCAGGTGCCCGTCAACAAATCCTCCACCCAGTAGTGAGTTTCGAAGTCCATCTTGATCATTGTAGTTCATGGGGTTGTCATCATCATTGACTCTCACATCTTCTTATGAATTTCCTCAACCCAAAACCGTCTCTGAGCATAGCAAGTAAACTACTTAAATCCGGGGTCATGGTAACAAGGGATTGGTTCATCCTACCATGATACTACTCAAGTTTAATGACTTCAAGATTTCACTACTGCATGCATGGTGGGGTGGTGACAATTACTAATGCACAAAAACATAGGTATAGAAATAACATGATCAAAACTTGCCTTGCTGATGATCCTCGTAAGCTAAAGAGTCGTAGTAGCAAGCTTCGCACTCCGGAAACTCTACCGAGACAAACAATTCACAATAAGCATATAGCAATAGGATCACATAACACAACATAACAAAAGTAACATAACACAACAAAACAAAAGTAACATAACACAACAAAACAACCAAAACCAAATACAAAGGAAAACTCAAAGAAAAAAACCACTCAAAGTTTCCCTACTTCAAACAATAACAAAAATAGTTTTTATATAATAAAATTTACTCAACATAACCGAATCATGGTTTTAGGTTAACTTAACAGAAAAGGATTCACTAAGCAACTAGGAGCAAAAAGAATTAATTAAAAAGCTATTATAAAACTCATTTTAGGCCTAATCCAATTTCTATTAGGAAAAATAAAATAAAACTTTTATTAATTATAAATAAAAGTTCATCTACTAGAGTGACATAAACTAACCTAGAATAACCAATCACAAGTTAAAAATAAATTTATTTACTAATTAAAATATTAGGAAAACAGTAGCTAGTTAATTAATTAGGATTAACAAGATTCTGCTTAAAACTATTTTTTATTAATCCTAAAATACCCAAATTAATTCCTATGGTTTGGCAATGTTAAAATAAAGTTGGGACAAAAGAATCATCCAAAATAATTTTCTAACTAAAGTTATAGCAGATTTGCTATTCTGACTAAAACTAAATTAAAGCAATTTTAATTATTTTAACATAGCTAAATATATATTCTACAGAAACTTTAGAAAATTTGCAACCCAACAAAAAAGAATCACCTATAAATATTAAACAGAATAAAAGATATCAATTTTTCAAAACAGAAACTATTCTGCTAAAACAGAAAATCAAAATAAAAGAAAAGGCCTAATGGGCCTAAAGCGTATACTGAGCGTTAAATAGCCTAACTTGGCGCCCTAGGGTTAAACTAAAGCGAACCGGCAAAAAAAAACCCTAACTAATCTAAACCGGAAAGAACCGGGCGGTTTTATTTAAAAGATACCCCTTGAGGAGTTCTAATCTGAGCCGCTCGTTTGGAATCGGACGAAGTGTTCGGTGGCTTACGGCGTTAAATCGGCAATGGCGGCAGCGAGAGTCTGTGAGCTTCAGGCGTCAGCGAGTCAGAAGTCGCCAGGCGGAGTCTTGAGGAGGCGGTGAGGGTGCAGTGGCGTCGGGGTGGCAGGGTGGCCTAGGGGCGGCGATGGCGGCGACTATGGCGGAGGAGCTCGGGTCTCCGGTGAGTCGGCGGGAGGAGAGGGTCAGCGAGGTCTCGGGAATGGGGTGCAGGGGCTTGGCTTTTATAGCCGGGGCCTCGGGCGGCCAGGGAGGCGATCGAGCGATCGGAATCCGGATCCTTGAGATCCAGCGATCTCAGCGGTCTGTGGCGTGGGGAAGGGAAAAAGAAGATGGGGTGGGCCCAGCTGGTTAGAGAGAGAGAGAGGGGCGGGTGGCGTGGCGCTTCAGGCGAGGGGGGAGGCGGTCGGTGGGCTGGCGATTGGCGGAGTGGGCTTGGCCGGCAGTAGTGAGGCTGCTGTACTGTGGGCTGAGGTGGCCTAAATGGCGCTGGGAGAGGTTTTCCTTTTTTTAAAATTTATTTTTTTAGCAAAACAAAAACAGAATTAAAACAATAACTATAAATATTTTATATAGGGTATATATATACCAAAATGATCAGGGAATATTCCTTTCATTTGAACATTTTCCAAAGGCAAAATCCAAACTTTATAAAAATCCATTTTTTCAAATTCAAATAAAATTCAGATTTGAATCCAAATCTTTTGGCAATGTTTTCCTCTGATATTTTTGGAGTGTCATGTTACTCCTCTCATACTTTTGATCAAGTATTTATCAGGCTTAGTTTTTGAAATGTTTCTCACTTGCCAAAGTTTGAAATTCAAATTCAAACTCAAAATTCTCTGAAACTTCAAATGGCATTCAAATTCAAGCAGGATGCATAGGATGCTTAGCTATAATTGTAAAACATTCCAAATAGGAAATTTGGGATGTTACAAACCTACCACCTTAAGATGAATCTAGCCCTCGAGATTCGGGTTAACTAACAAATAGGTGCGGGTGATCTCGAAGAAGGTCTTCTTCGCGCTCCCAGGTGGCTTCTTCCTCGGTGTGGTGACTCCACAGCACCTTGCAAAACTTGATGACCTTGCTGCGAGTGACTCTGCTTGCAGTCTCGAGAATTCGGACTGGTTTCTCCTTGTAAGTCAGATCACTGTCAAGTTGTATGGCCTCTAGGGGCACTGTGTCTCTCAACGGAACATCGGCCATGTCGGCATGACACTTCTTCAGCTGAGAAACATGGAAAACATCATGAACTCCGGACAATCCTTGCGGCAATTCCAACTTGTATGCAACTTCTCCACGACGTTCGAGGATTTTGTAGGGGCCAATGAATCGGGGTGCTAACTTTCCCTTGACTCCAAACCTCTTGATTCCACGAAGTGGAGACACACGAAGGTATGCTCGGTCTCCCACTTCGTAAGTCACTTCCTTGCGCTTACTGTCGGCATAACTCTTACATCTCATTGTGCTATCTTGAGCCTGTCTCGAATCAGCTTGACTTTCTCTTGGAATCCTGAGAAGATCGGAACCAGCGATCGATCTCAACACTATCCCACAAATGGTGTTCGCACCTCCTTCCGTATAGAGCTTGAAAGGGCCATCTTCAAACTGGATTGATAACTGTTGTTGTATGAGAACTCTGCGTCGGCAAATTGTCATCCAGCTAGACCCATAGTCTAGCACACAAGCTCTCAACATGTCCTCCAATCTGATTGACTCTCTCGGTGCATCCATCATCTGCGGATGAAAAGCTGTCTTGAATTCCAGCCTCGTACCCAAAGTTTCATGCAACCGCTTCCAAAACTTTGAGGTAAACTATGTTCCTCTATCGACACGATTTTCCTCGGAACTCCATGCGGACATACGATCCTGGTCATGTATATCTTGGCCAACTTAGCACTGGTATAGGTAGTCTTCACGGGAATGAAGTGAGCTACCTTGGTCAAGCGATCAACCACTACCGAGATAGAATCATAACCTGAACGGGTCTGGGTAATCCTGTGATGAAATCCATACCAAGTTTCTCCCATTTCCAATCGGGAATCGGCAAAGGTTGAAGTAACCTGCTGGCTTCGATGTTCTGCCTTTACGTTGACAAACATCGCATCTTCTTTCTACGTACTCGGCAATATCCTTCTTCATACCAGTCCACCAAAACTTTCCTTCAAATCCGGTACATCTTGGTGTTGCGGGGTGAATCGATCTGATGAATCATGAGCCTCTGAAGAATTAGCTTCACGAGTTCGGGATCATTGGGCACATAATCGATCCTCGAACCATATGGTTCCGTGTTCATCCTTACGGAATCCTTTAGCTTTCCTTCCTCCATCTTTTGCTTAATCTCATCAATTTCCTTGTCCGACTTACGGGCTTCACGAATCCTTTCGGTCAAAGTGGACTGAACTTCGAGTTGCAACAAATCCTTTGGAACTATCTCGATCGGAGATCTACGAGGTTATCGACTAACTCACAGGGTAATCCTCCTGCTGTGAGAGTATTCACATAACTCTTACGGCTCAAAGCATCTGCTACAACATTAGCTTTACGGGTGGTAATGCAATCTCATGTCATAGTCCTTTATCAACTCTAGCCATCTCCTCTGCTGAGGTTCAATTCCTTCTGCGTGAAAATATACTTCAAACTCTTGTGATCGGTGTAGACATCACAGCGATTTCCGATGAGAAATGTCTCAGTCTTGAGTGCATGCACTCGGCTGCTAACTCCAAATCATGTGTGGCATAATTCATCTCATGAGGTCGTGGTTATGCGGAGGCATAAGCTACAACTTTACCTTCTGCATCAGTACTCCTCCGAGTCCTTGGCGAAAGCGTCTAATAAACTGGTATTCCTTGTGTATGTCCAGCAAAATCAACACTTTGGGGCTGTGACCAACCGTTTCTTCAATTCCTGAAAACTGGCTTCACATTCCTCGGTCCAAACATACTTGGCTTCCTTCTTCAACAGCTCAATCATGGGCTTGGCAATCTTGAAAGTTCTCAATGAACCTCCGATAATATCCTGCGAGTCCGAGAAAGCTGCGGATCTCCTTGGTGAGGTGGGTGGCGCCAATCGGTGACTGATTCAACCTTGGCGGGATCAAGCTGCTATTCCTTCTCCTGAAATAACATGTCAGAGAATCCAACTTCCTTCAACCAAAATTCACATTTGCTGAACTTGGCATACAACTGATGTTCTCGAAGTTTCTCGAACTAGGCGCAAATGTTCCTTATGCTCTTCCTCGCTCTTGGAGAAAATCAATATATCATCGATGAACACCACGACAAACTTGTCCAGATATTCCATGAACACCTTGTTCATCAAATTCATAAGTATGCAGGGCATTAGTCAATCCAAATGACATGACGGTATACTCATATAAACCATACAGTAGTGAATGCTGTTTTGGGTATATCCTTTTCACGAATCTTCAATGATGATACCACGATCGAAGATCGATCTTAGAGAATACCTTGGCTCCAACTAACTGATCAAACAAATCATTAATCATCGGCAGAGGGTATTTGTTCTTGATGGTTACTTCGTTTAATGCACGATAATCCACAACCATCCTCAAACTTCCATCCTTCTTCTCTTCCAAAAGAACTGGGGCTCCCCAAGGTGATGAGCTTGGACGAATATATCCTTTCTCCAATAACTCATTAATTTGATCCTTGATCTCCTTCAACTCATTTGGTGGCATCCGATAAGGTCTCTTGGATATTGGGGCTGTCTTAGGGCAATAGCTCAATCAGAAACTCAATGTCCTGTCGGTGGCATTCTGGTAATTCCTCAAAACACATCGGAAATTCTTGCACTCATGGCACTTCCTCTGAACAACTCCCGTGAGAATGCACCGATTCTTCATCTGGCTGTGCTGGCTACATACTTGATCCTCTTACGCTCCGGGGTGGTGGCAGAATAGACTTCTTGAGCACGATCTATGTTCCTTCAAACTTTGACAACCAATCCATGCCTAGGATTACATCCAAGGTCTGGGTTTCCAACACTATGAGGTCCACGGAAATTTATGGTTCCCGATGTTGAGGTTGCATGACAGCCTCACGCCGCCATC